>JZLH01S0621109.1:23814-46314 GCA_001188425.1 Eucidaris tribuloides | reverse complement strand
GTCACTAGTACAATATGTGCAGATACAAATTGGCACATTAATTCTATATCAGCCGATAGGAAATTCTGCAACACAGTAGTCTATGGAGAAAAGCTGGAATGGTCTCTCAATGATTTTCACTTTTTAAAAGCACTTAATGATTGTTTTACACTGCAATTTTTTCAGGGCTTAATTTTTATACCGTATCAAAGACACTAGTAGCATGGGGAATCATGTAGCTCAGATTTTTTTAAACTGGAAACATTGTTATACATGTATAATGCCTTTAATCTCGAGACGTTTAGTTAACGAAAGGGTAAAATCTTACTTGCTCCATTTTTACTAGTCAATGATAGCATCACTCTTCCCTAGTAAAGGTGACACACTAGTGCCCTTTCGTTGTTCACAGAAAATATCTCAAGATGAAAATAAGCAAAATTGAACTGAAAAAAATGGCATTTGAAAGCCAAGACTATGCCCCTGACTTTGATGTTACCATCACGTCACGAACATTTTTCACTCGCATTTTTTTTAACAAGCTGTAGTTTGTCTCTCACATCAATTGAAGCTCTCATAATTATGCATCATTTTCACACTCCACAAAATGAATACAAAGTAAGAAAAAATTGTTAGAGAATACACTATGTATTTCATTACCTCCGCGATGTTTGAAATACATCAAAGGTCAAGGGACAAAGACATTGCAAAAGGCACAAATCATTGATTTTGTTTTAATGTTAGACACTTGTTGATTAAATTATTCCCCACAATAAATCTACAATCACATCCTTAAAATTAAATGTTATACATGTAAACACATACAAAGAAATTAATACATGTAACAGTCTATTAACAAACTACACATAACTCAAGTGTTATAGGGTAACAAACATTGTGATTCCATGCAGTCACATTTTTCAGACAAATTAACAAAAGCATTTGTCAAATTGGTATGCAAGTCACATACTTAAAATTAAATCAAGCAAAACTAAGTTAGAAAACAATTCATTTTTTTTCTTGAATAAATAATTTGGTTCATGTGACTGATTGCAATATCTTTCATCTCAAATGTCTATATGAGTTACCTGTATAGACTGATGCTAGCTGGTTTATTGCAAATTGAGGTCAGGTTGAGTAGTATTCTCTGACTTTACAGGGAGAAGGGCCAGCAACTAACAGGTATTAGTTAAGAAAAAATTTGAGTTCTTGCCAACCAATCAGATCGAATGTGCACTGGTCTGGAGCTGAGCATGTGTGACCGATGCATGCCACCCGACGTGTGTTAGTCGCACCGTGGTAATGTAAACACTGTTTGAATAAGCTCCTCCCCCTATAGCTGTTTCTGCAAGTTTTATCCTGGGATAAAACTTCCAAAGATGTAAAATAAACACAAATTAAATAATTTACAGGACCTTGCTGAGGGTATCACACAGTACCCCTTATTTAGGCTGTCTTTATCACCATGTACTATAATTCTCACAATACAATGTCATTTTTTCTCAACTTATGCCTGTTAGTTGCTGGCTCCTCCCTTAAATGTACAATAATTCTCACAATACTCACAATGTCATTTTTTTTCTCAACTTATGCCTGTTAGTTGCTGGCTCCTTCTCCCTTTAATTAATTCTGGAATATTTACAAGGGGATACTCAAAAAGTCATAGGCTGACTAAGGAGTTTTGCTACAGTAATGAAACTAGTCATACATTAAATTCCACCTTTTCTTATACCAACTGCATTATTTCATTTCAGATGTCTTTTGTTTTTATGTTAGATATGATTTTATATTATCAGTTTAGTGCAAATAGTCACTTTGACAGATTTGTGATGTTGAAGACTTGCCTTCCCAGACATGGGTCATCATTTTAAGGGATTAAAATGCTGGAAGAACCCCCAAAATCTGGTTATCACTGTTGAAAATGCAACTTCATAAAGTTATTGGCTTATAATGTGGCAGGGAGGCTGAAAAGAATCTCAGAAGACCCTGGAAGAGCCCAGAATGACGACCTCTGTCTGGAAGGGCAAGTCTCTCCATCAAAAATCCTCCAAAAATAACAATTTTAGAAACATCAACAAATCATTTCTTACAGAAACACAGTGCAGTTAGTATCAGAAAAGGTTGAATTAAATGCATGAGTAGTTTCATTGCTGTAGCATAACTCCTTAGTCAAGCTACATGTACAAACATTGAAGAATTCCATGATAATCCACTTGATACATTGAAAATTAATCATAGCTAATCCATCAAGAAAGGAATTTGCTTGCTCACAGAGGATGATTTTAGATTAATGCTTGTGTTACAAGTTATCTCAATTTACCGGTAATGTAAAACTTGAAATCGAGCTGTGTTAGTGATTTGACCTCAAAATCATGACAATTAGAATTTCCATTATCACATGCATAAACCATACTGTCAGATCATATATAACATATCTTTATATTCTTGGTTTTAACCGACTTCCACCTAAAACTTATGAAGTAATAAATTTTCTTTATCATTTTATTTCATTTAAACTATAGAATATGGCACTCTATTGCAAATAATCATAACAATGAGAAAATACATTATTACATGCCTAAACCCTTCGGAACTTTGTGAAAATGTAGCGTTTGAGCATAAATCGCATATGCCCAAATTGCACATCCAGGTACGTAAATTGGAATAAACACATCTGGCCAAATTGTGTATATCACCAAAATGCATGAGACAAAATTACATATCTGGCCAAATCCCATATCTGGGCAACTTGTACATGTACATGTGGCCAATTTGCTCATCTGGCCAAACTGTATATCTGGTCAAATTGAATGTTTGGCCAAATTGCGGATCTGATCAAATTGCGTATCTGACCAAATTGTGTATCTGGCCAAATCGCATATCTGGCCAAATTGCATATCTGGCCAAATCGCATATCTGGCCAAACTGCATTATATGGCCATATTGCATGTCTGGCAAAATGCAAACGGTATGTGCCCAAATTAACAAATTGCCTATCTGGCCAAATCGCATATCTGGCCAAATTGCATATCTGGCCAAATTGCATATCTGGCCAAATTGCATATCTGGCCAAATTGCATATCTAGCCAAACTGCATATCTGGCCAAATCGCATATCTGATCAAATAGTATAACTGGCCAAATCGCATATCTGACCAAATCGCATATCAGGCCAAATAGAATATCTGGGGAACAATTGTGTATCTTGCCAAATCAAAATTCCAAATTGGTGTGGGAGCTGACAATGCCAGATATTAGCAAAGTCAGAGTATACATGGAAATAAACTGCATCATTGCACTAGTGTTGCCTATTAAGTCGTGAAAAGTCGTAGTCGCGACTGCCTACATGGAGTCGCGACTCCAACTATCGGAACACAATAGTCTACTTTTTATCACGTTAATTTGTATTAAAAACTGAGTCAAAAGACGTAAAAATTGAACAGAACTACCAATCTTTGTGTCATGGCAAATGATGGCATTGTGTATGTGTACGGCTGCTTGATCTTTTGACTCTTTAGTCTTTTCCTTTACGTTTTTCATTGTGAATCGGCCATAATCTATCATCAAACAGAACTGCCAAAATGTACTTGGATTAGCCTATAATCGTGCAATGCTATCATACATGTGTTGCCGTATACGTTACACTCACTGTGACTCCAACTGCGACACCCATGCACCCCACACCACCAATCTTGAACACACTAAGACGTTGAACACCGATAGTTGACTAATAGTCGGAGTCGCGACTATTGGTGGGCGACTAGTCGACTCTCTAAAATGCTGAAGTCGTGCAACACTACATTGCACTGAACATGCTCTGACAGGAAATGATATGTTAATGTACAAATAATCATAATTCTTCTACAAAATAACTTTCACAAAACAGTGACTATAACATCACGTTTGATATGCAGATCAAGTTTCACATGAAAATCTTATTTTAAAGAAACTTTTGTCATGTCAAAGCAGTTTCCCCGAAAATATCTAAGACCACTGATTCATAACAGTACAGAGAGGGGTGTATTTTATTTGACTCACTGGAATGCATGATTTGAAAGATAAGATACCTGTATGACACATATAAATTTCTAAATTTATCACTGAGTTTTCAGTTACTGAAAGTGTAGGACTACTAATTACATGTATTCAGCACTGGAATTTACACAAGTTTAGAAATACAGCTGTTTCACACGCACACAAATAAAATTATCTAACCGATATATTTCTTTTATCTTGCTGTTTATTTAATGATCATAATACTAAATTCAGAAATAGGTTTGTTGCAACCAAACCTGCCATTGAAAACATTTAAATAACAAAAACATGGGTGATAAAAACATCACATATCATCAAAATGAAAGAACAACGGAACACACATATCAGTCTCTATGAATATAAAAAAGGAGAATACACAAAACACTATACTTTAGACTTCAGAGCCCTTTTAATATGTTGTAAAAAAAAATATTGTTTCAGTGACCAAATTTCAATTTTTGAGACATGTGTATACAAATTACACTGTTTTGGTACATATCCCCTTCTGTGAAGGAGGTTACTACACAAATACAAACACATTCTTTTGCAGGAAAAGTACATGCACATTACATGTATATTCATAAATACCCCTAATACATTTCCAATGTGAAGAAAAATACACACTTTTTTATTACTTGGAGATTACACATTAAATAGAAATAAATATTCTACTCCAAAACAGTTAGAAAATAATGCATGCGGTTTTATACAGAAGTGACTGTCTACGACTACAGAGAAATTCATTGAAATCAATTCACAAGTAATTCACAAGTATTATTGTAATAAGCCAGTTGGAGTAGCACATGTGTATATACAACGTGTCCCCCCTAAAAAAATGTCGTTCCGATAGAATGCTAAATTACATGTAAATCCAAATTAAGTGCCATTCCATATTTAGTGTTCAGATTTATAAGGCCCATTTTATTTACTAACTTTTGTGAAAATTTCCCCCTTGATTAGTTTTGAATACACAGTATATTATGTAACAGCAGTGTTTTCAGCCCATTCCAAGTTTGCAATGCTGCATCAATGCATCAACCTGAATGGAAATCAGGTGGAAGGACATGCAGGAGAACAATAAAAGTTTACAAGGTGGATATGGAAGGACAAGCCATAATCGGAACACACTTTGTGAAAGCAAACATGGCCAGTGCAACAGAACTTTAATTTTCATTTAAAAAAGAGAATGAACAGTTGTTGAGCAGCATGGAATAATGTATAGTATGTCTGTGATGTGCCTTTCTTTTTATCAAACTTGGAATGGGCTGGAAAGCACTGCTGTTACATAAAAGCCTGTGTATTCTAAACCAATGAAGCAAGACCTTTAACATTTTCACAGGAATTACAAAATAAGTGGGCTTTCTACATGTGTAACCTAAATTGAGTATAAAACTTGATTTTGGTAATTATTCTCTGGTCTATGAGAGGGACATTTTTTTTTCTGGGACACGCTGTAAAGGTTATCGGGAAACAAGTTGTACAATGCAGCCATTTGATATACAAAAGATAGATCTTCTTGTATCAGATTCTCGTCTAAATGTAAAGGTGCAGGTATTTTTTCAGCCAAGCTTCAGAAAAGCCATTCAAACACTACGCTAAGGAATTGTTGCTCTCTAATACCTCACTAGAGAGCAAAGACCTATCCCACTCTTCAAAGATCTATGGCAGGGGTTCTCAATTAGTGGTGCACGTGCCACTTTTGGTGCCTCGGTCCTTCCGCAGTGGCACATGGAAGCCGCTATGATAAAAAAATTAATAATTTCTGTAGTTTGTTTTGAATTTGTATTTCTGTAGTTTACATTAATTACAGCCATTCTGGGCCTCTTAAACTGGTAAATGACATGATTGGGGGTAGTCCTCAACTTGGGCTGAAACTACTCTAGAATCGAGTAAACTATGCAAGGATTCTCCTGTGAAAATCTTGTAGTTAAACCTTGACTCATTCTAAAATAAACAATGTCAACATCACTAGTAGCACGGAAACCTGCGGTGTGGCTCTCTATGGGGCTTATTTTTATCGTCCCCGGCAAAAAATAAGATACTCGTATGTTTATGCTTAATTCTCCTTAAGTAAACAAATTACAGACAAATCCTCCCAGGTGGGAGATCCACTCCTGCTAGTGTATAGTTGGTGTATATTTCAACTCATTTGGTTCGTGAGGCATTTTCAAGTGTTCCCAATCATGTCACTAACCTTTAAAGGGCCTCATATTTAAGAGCTTGGGGGGCTTTGACCCCCCCTTGACCCGACCAGGGGCCCTTAAGCGGGCTCTGGACCCTTTGCCACGACGCTCGCTTTGTGTGTTAGAAAGCGGAACATTACAAATTCTCGATAACAAATATGGCGCTTCATCAATAATAATTGAGATCCCCTGATCTATGGTATAATGAGGTGCTTTCACATTTACAGCAATCTTTGCAAAGTTTCACTTCCTGGAAATCAACTTTGCGAAATTTGGTAATGTGAATGTAAGCTTCTTCTTGTGAAACTTCCCACAACATGGTAGGGAATTTCCTGAAGATAGAGAAACTTCATGCGACACTTCAGGTGCAAACAGAAACTTCACAAAGATATATCGTGTGATCCTTCATGCGTATTCCCAATGAAAGAGACTGCCTCACGCTGCACAAATTTGATTATGCATTGGCTTTGATCCTTGACCTTGAAAATGCACTGTAATTGCATAATCTGCACTACACTCTCTGGAGAAAAATCTTTATCCCAACAATGGAACATTAGGTACATACGTCAAATTTTTGGATAGCATACAGGTTCAACATGCACAATAACTATTCATGCACTGCATGAGTTTGTACTGTATGTTATACAGCCGACAATTCAACATGTAGTGAAAGCAAAATTTCAAGGAAGTTTTGTAAGCAGTAAATCTTCAAGTTTTACACCAGTGTAAATGCCCAAACAAATTTCACAAAGTTTCTGAGAGGAGGAACTTTGCAAAGATTCGCAATGTGAATGCACTTGTGACGGTCATTGATGACACCTACATGTACGAACTCCAAACTGGCTTACACAATAAACTTGTGATTGACATCATGTGGAAGGAGGAATTGTAGTTGTTGCTCCATCTGCCCGGTCAGTTGCCCAAGTATCCAGAGAATCAAAGTTTACTTTCTCGCGATGTCGTAGTTTGCGACAAACCAGTCAACAGTTTCCTTGAGTGCTGCAGAAGATAATCAAAATTATGTTAAATTTTGATAAACGTATGACAAAACTACAGCAATAGACGAGTTTATTACAAAAATCATTCAAAATTTTATGCATACCTTTTAAACAAAGGTTGCCCCTAACAACCTGAGAGCTTGCCTAGGGCTTGCCCGACATAGCAACAACTACTGTATGCAAGCTGGATTCCAAGTATTGAAATGTATTCAGTATAAACAGGCTTATGGAATATGGTAGCTTGTTACTAGGTCCCCAAGGACGAAACATCCATAAATTTGAATAAATCAGTAAACTGGTCTATTCAGTATAATCAACGGGTATGCCGCCACCTATTGTATCATCTCGCAGGCTATAACTGGTTATTAATAAGCTCGTCAGAAAATGGTAAGTTGGGACGAAGTTCATCAACCTTTGACCCTTGACCAATGCTTCATGCTTGGTGAAGGGGCCACTAGCAAGAAAGCCCGACATCCTAACTCCCAAGACAACTCATTAGATAAGTCAGAGTGCATTTCATGAAACCATGACATGGTAACTTCAAGGACAAGTCTAAGATACTATCAATAACAGTTGTTGATGTCATAGTTTCATGAAAGGCAAATTGTTTTCCCTAACATCTCTGCACATCACAGACAAAGCTGTTACTAGAGTTAGCAGAGTTTTGTGCAAGCTGCCCCTGGTTTCGTTCAAATCCTTCTGTGGTACTGCAGTAATCTTGATTGCAAGGAAGTACGAATGTATGGATGTACCGACACACATATTGTCAACTCAAAAATATAATCGGGCTCCCAGGAGTCCCAGCCAACCTTGAAATCAAGGAAAGCTTGATAAATGACTTGGAAAACATCAAGAAATTTGTGAACGGTTCCTCAAATTAGTGAAAACTCTGGGAATCTTGTTTGTCCAGTAGTCCAACTTTCTCTCTTCTTGTCCACCATACTATGGACATGAGGCGAGAAAGACATGGGCAAAAGCAAGAAATGGGTCAAAATGATGAACATGGAATTTTTAACTTCCATCTGTGAAAATTGAATGAATTTGTTGTCCATGAGATGCTGGGAACACTGATAATTCTATGAACTTCTTCTGTCAGTACAGATACATAAAATTGACACAATAAGTAAGGCTTCTGGTCAAATTTCACATATATTAACCCTAATATATACCGGCTATCTCAGGTCTTGTCATCACAACGAAAATTTGCATGCGCATAGAGCTGGCTGTAATCTACAAGACTGTATCATTAGATTTTCAAAAAATGCATATTTTATATTTTAGGAATAAAATCATATTTTGACTATAACTCACTTAAAGCTCAAGTTTAGTTTTGGGGATTTTTGTTATTTGAAAGCTTTATGCCCCAAAGCCATAACCCTGCAATAATAGATTCTGAATGTCTTTAGTTTTTTTTAATTAGTTAATGAAAAATCTCGGGGGTGGGGGGGGGGAAACCCCGAGATTTTCGACTATATTTTACATATAGCATCCAAATGTTAAAAAGGCTTTAAGGTTGCATGTGTTTATACCTCATCTGAAAGAGCAGAGTCTGCTCTTTCAGATGAGGTATAACTCATAATAACCTTTTTTGTGTTTTAGTTTTTTTTAAATTAATTAATGAAAAATCTCGTGGGGGGGGGGACCCCCGAGATTTTCGGCTATATTTTACGTTATAGCATCCAAAGGGTTAAAAAGGTTATATGAGCTGTACTCATCTAAAAGAGCAGAGCCTGCTCTTTCAGATGAGGTATAACACATGTAAAGCCTTTTTAACCCTTTGATGCTATAATATAAAATATAGTCGAAAATCTCGGGGTCCCCCCCCCCCCCCCCCCCCCGAGATTTCATTAACTAATTAAAAAAAAACTAAAGACATTCAGAATCTATTATTGCAGGGTTATGACTTTGGGGCATAAAGCTTTCAAATAACAAAAAATCCCCAAAACTAAACTTGGGCTTTAAAATAGCTTGTAGAATGCTAAGTTTTGATGAAAATATTCTGACATTTCTAACAATTGCCTACAAAAATATTGCCGAATCAGAATTAAATTCTTATTGTTTTATTGTTTTGTGTATTGCTTATGTAGTTCTTTGTTTTTTTGACGTTTTGTTTTTATTGTTTTTTCGATGAACTTTGTAGGGGACACCTTTTGCTAATCATTAAACATCATAAATTTAATCCATTTCAACCAGTAAAGTAAAAATAAATCATATCATTTATGATTTTTGGCTGAAAACACAATTTGCATTGATTTTGTACACATTCATGTAATCACGTTTTGAGCAATTTTGGAGGTGACACTGCATGTCCGAAAAGTAAATCCGATTTTGCGAAAATGGTCTCTAGTACGTGCGAGACTTGAAAGTAAAAAGCCAGCGAATGGCGCAGTCAAAAAATTTCGCGTGGCGGAATAATCGAGAAATTTGTCGGGGGGGGGGGGGGGGCATTATGCCCCCCCCCCCCGACAATATTAGGTTAAAACAAGATTCCTCTGAGACAGCCATATTGCAGCCTTCTTCACGGTCATTTTTGACCCCCCCCCCCAGCTGTTCAAATTTAATTGTAAACTACAAAAATTTGAAAATTAAAAGCTAATGACTGCAAGACATCTCTCAGGGTTCGTACACTTGTACATTTTCAAAATTCCCTGACTTTTCCACGACTTTCCAGAACAAAAATCTCTAATTCCATGACCATTTTTACATATTTAAAACGTGTAGAAATACATCATCGCAATACCAGCGAGCTCCAAATCAAGAGGTATTTTTAAAATGTCTGAAATAAATGATTTTCTCTGACTTTCCAGAAGAAATTGATGAATTCCCTGACTTTTTGCTTCTGGAAAAATTATTTTCAAATTCCCGGACTTTCCAGAAATTCCCTGACCCGTATGAACCCTGTCTCTTTTACAGCCATCCAGAACTCGACGTGTGCCCGGAAGGATGATACAGACACACACACGCTCGTGTAGAAATGAACACGAGACGTTCATGTTCAGGTCATTCTTCTGGGCACACAATGAACCACAAAATCTACTGGTTTACCACTACTACTTACCTTTGTCGATTGGAGTGAATTCAAAGTCTGGTTTATATTTCCTGAGTTTAGCGTTACTAGCAGTCTTCTTGTATTGACCATCTGACTTTTCTGTGTCATACTGATCCAAGAGAAAAGATGTTAAGGAAAACATTTTTATAGGTGATGTTTAAAGGACAACAGGCCTTCAAGTCTGCCTGGATGAAAAAGTAGGAGAAAATTAGGAACAAAATTGTGTAAAAAATAGGCGGAAAGTAGAATTCAATCCACCAAAGTAGCAGCAAAGTAGGATATTTGTGACCCGTCGCGCCAAAAGGAGCCACCAGTCGATTTTTTGGCCCTGTTGACTTTTGCCATATTCACTTTCTCCATATTCCAAGCTTTATTTTGGTATATAGCATGTTGCATAGAAGTAAGTATACCCGGAGAAATTCTACTTTGAACAAGGAGCTTTCACCGTGTCACGAAAATCTAGTTTACGAGAAAACCGCTGCCAAAGTGCAGCGTCCATTCACAATGCGAAACCGCGATCGTGCTGAAATTCTGCTAAAACCGAGGGTAAAAACTCCCTAGCAACAGTATGTTTGCATTGCTCATCATTCTTGAAATTTTGCATTTGAAATTTATAGATTTGTAGAAAGTGCTGTTTTCAGTTTGAACGAATTTAGATTTTAATGCTCGTTTGGTTTTTACCAAAAATACATTGGGTTCTTAACCGTCTGCGTTATTTTCGCTCGGTGCATGTACCTCGCGAGGCAGGTCACAGGTGACCATGGACGCCAGACACTTGGGGGGCCTTAGGATGAGAGATTTGGCACAATAAATTTCCACAAGTAGTAATTGCTTGTAAGTTGATTGTTCATACTAATTTGCAAAGTTCGGGATTAAATAAACTGAGATTCTCAAGGGAAACAATAGCTTTTTATTGTCTGCTATATCGCTATTGAATTGATGAATAACTGCGCCAGCTGTCCAGAGCACGCGCAAGAATTAGGGCTCCCTATAATTAACACGCTGACAGACATGACAGGGACCCACTTTGCATAGTTATGATTCTGTCCTCTTTGACGGCCCCACGCGTTTAAGTGCCTATTCAACTAGATTGAGCCAGCTTTTATGCATCCGTAACAAAAGAACAAAAGAACCTGTGAAAGTTTTAATTGATTGTGCACATACTTGGTGTATGAGTGGGGATTACAAATTACATGGATAATGAAAACATACATGTCTTAACTCTAAACCCACCAGGTTACAAATTCTCTGGCGCAGCGAATACCTTCTCACGCTGCATCGGCATTTGTACTTACTCTGTTGATTTACATGTAATATTGACGCAAAATATTGTGAATCTAATGTTTACAGATTAAAATGTCAAAAAAATCGGAAACAGCACAGAAATCGAGAATATCATGCCAAATCAAGTTCAAGTTAAGGATAGTTGTCAGTTTGCACGTTCAGAAAAAAAATGGAATCACATCAATCACGATACGTCATGTGACACGGCTCAGCCAATGAGCAGCCGTATTGCGTTGCTAGGGGTGCGGCCTAACTGACTCGGATTTTCTGTGTGTTTTTTTTCGCGAGGTCGAATGGAAGGCTCTCAGAAAAACGTAAATTTTACCCCTTTTCCGTGAATATTTTGATCTGAAACTTTCACAGGACATTAAAGAGACTTTGAAGATTTGATTTCAGTCAAAAAAATAATTTTGACAAATTTGACCTGTTCCGACAGTTTTGCTTATTTTCTCTAAACCGTTCATTGCGACTTGTGGCTCCTTTAGGCGTGATGGGTCACATTTATAAGTAGTGTTTGGAGTAGTAACCTGAAGAAAATGGAAACAAGTCATGTGGAAGACATTTTAACATGGAAAAAAAAGTCTGAGATTGGCAAAAAAGCGGAAATGTGCGGAAACAAATTTTCCTTCACAAACAGGTGAAAATGGTAGTCACAGTACTCTCAGCAACAACCTGTAAAGACTACTAAACTCCAGACAAATATTAAACCTATCGCAATGTGTGTGTGTGTGTGTGTGTGTTGTTGACAAAAAGTAGGAACAAGTAGGAAAATACAGATTTTTAGGGGAAAAACATGAAAATAAGGATCTTTACAAAAAAGTAGGAAAATGTAGAAAAAGTGGGACCAGTTGAAGGCCTGGGGCAATCACATGATCGCGAGAATTTGAAATTGTCTCAAGAATCAAGTGATTTGGAATATACACCTATGGCCATTTTCAAACAAAAGTGGACACGAGGGTAAAAATTCAAACTTGCAAAGAATCAATAGGCTTCAACATTTTTTGAAACTAGATATCTTAGATGATAGTTTTCCATGAAAATTACATGAAATAATTTATTATATCTTGTAACACAGTGAATTTAGTACAAGGGCAATTTAATGTTAATGTGGGTATTTTTGCATTTTGTCGTGTCACTCACGGCATGTAAGGGGGGACCATTTGCAACAGACTGTGACTATATATGCTGGATAGGTAATCTATTTACACACATGTTCTAGGACTCGTGGTACTCTTGGAGAGCTACTTTGGTACGAATCCAACCATAACCGATAATGGTCAGATACCCATGTCCAAAATTTGTCATGTCACTCACGCACCGTTATTGTAATCATAATAGCTTGACAAATTGTAGAATTCAAATCCAACTGGTAATGACACATGCGAGTCCTACATTATACCAAATATGGTAGTCATCATCCATTTATAACCTCCAAGTAGGAAGATATGAGCCCTTGCGACTCTCAAATTGTCGTGTCACTCATGTTTGATAATGACCCTATGTATACACTGACTGGAGTATATATGTTGGCCAGAAGATATGTCTTGAATTTGCTTACTTGAGGAGAAATAAGCATTAATAAAAAGATTGAACATGTATACATCTGACCAACAAATTTGCAAGTCACACTGAATACTAATGAAAATTGTGTACAAACAGATGTAATGGTTGACCACAAAACATTTTCACAACAGAATCCTTGAGTAGCTTACTTGGTTGAAGAATTGGTAATTTTGGAAAAACGTCAACATTTTCCAACAAAGAATTATCACCTTGAATATAAGGACATATGAAAATCACAGACGATGACTTTGGCCTGATTTACACCAAGCTTTTAGGCCGCACAAGGCCCTCCCTGATTGTGGACCACCTCTAGAAGATGTCTCGGGTCAGCCTGAGGCCAGCCTCAATCTGGTGTAAATGAAAAAGTGGCATTGGGCCGCCAATTTTCCACGAGATGCGACACCGTTACATAATATACAATGCCAAATCGGGCAAACTAACTTCTGGTGTATGCAGGTAAACCTTGAATCAATTAAACCAGTTTAAAAAAGACAACAATATAACTGCACTATCACCTCCGTAAGATATCGTTTTTAAATTCCTGGATGCTGGAAAGCTTTTTTTTTTTTAAACTGTTATAACAGACTGTACTATGTTGCATCAAAATCGATATACATGATATGAAAAATTGCTATTCATGTCACAATCTAGCCTTTTAACAAGGCCCTCTCGCTGTGTGGGGCCAGCGAAATGGGGGCAAGCGAAGCGAGCCCAGCCGAGCGCGCTAGCGCGAGGGCCTTTTGAGATCTGCTTCAATTTCTTATGTTAGCCCTTTGAATTACCAAATTTTGCTACCCGAATTGGGTAGCAAAAATCAACCAATCAGCGTGTCTGTCTACTTGATCCTACGTTGAATATGCAATCATACTAGACCATGTTCGTACGTACTGTTGCTGTAACACGAAACGATCTGGAAGCGTTCACTATTTCATTAGGCGAAATGATTCACAAACGCAGATTTTTTGCACGCCAAATTGGACCTTACGAAACAAAATTTAAAGAAAAATGCTTCAAATACTCTGTTCAAACAATGAACGTGTACTAATTTGGTGTTTGATGGTATATGGGTCATTTCACCAGGTTGGGACACATTGCATGAAATGGCTTGTATCATTAGAAATATGACCACATTCAGATTCATTCATACCACATAAAATGTAGCTTAGGGCCTTGATTTATTCCACAGGCTTTGTCCATAAATAACGTTAGTTTAACAAAAATATTAGAAAAAAACCTTGATTTTGACGTAACATTGACACCGTGTCAATGTTCTGTCACATTTCAGTATTTTTAATTTTTTTTATATATATCTTTTCACTTACAAGATCAAATGAAGTTTATTTATAACTTTGGGCTAAGGCACCATCTAAATAAACCAGTCTATAGTGTGTCAAGTTCCTTATATTATGGCATAAAAACACCAAATTTATGAATATCTTGAAAAAACAGGTGGTTGTCAATGTTACGTCACTTCACTCCTTCATTTATATTTGTCTCTTGTCTGCTTGCTTTTTACTCTCACTACTGTACAAGCTGTTTTTTATTCGAATATGTAGTTTCTACTCAATTCACAAAGTGTTTTCATAAATTCATCCAACTATGAAATGATTTTTTTTTTCTTACAACAGGTCACCTCTTTTCATGTCACACACCTCAAACAGAATTTGTTACGTCAGATTTTGCTTATTTTTTCAAATTTCTTAAACACTCTATGTCAATTAATAATATTAATCAAACTCAAGAGAAGTGTCAGATCTACACATATAAACCAATAAAATTTGATTTACCGGGCTTGATTTACCTTGATTTACCTTGATCCAGGATTATTCAGTCTTGACTGCTGTTCCTATCCGTGGATTCCATTAATTGGGGAAGTCATATTTGTCTGGGTCGTCTTTCCACCACTTCTCAAGGTATTTGGTATTTCATCTTTAAAATACAACAGAAATCACACTTAAATCAAGAAGGTAGTGCTGATGTAACGTTGATGCCATGTCAGTGTTACATCTGACTCACCCAATTTTTAAAAGTAGGTTTTTTCAACATTTTTCAACCATTTATTTAAAAGAAGAATTGTTTCATCCTTTGAGGCAGCATGTGTTAATAATACACACTAAGGAAATTCACATCAATACGTTAAATCCCAGAAAATAGAGAAAAACAAAAATAATGATGCAACATTGACACGGTGTCAAATGTTACATCTAAATTACATTTTTGCCCACAGTTTTGTGAGACTTCAACGTGACAGGCTGTAATTTGTCAGAATAATTCATTACATTGATATGAGTGTCACATACGATCAAGAAATGAAATCAGTTCATAGTTTTAATGATACATGCCATGTCACACTAACGTGTCCCAACCTGGTGAAATGACCCATATGAATTGTAGTAACCAACACTGAAGGAATTTCTTTCAACCCACCGAATAGTTGACAAGGCCTAGACAGGGCATCGTAGTGCGCAATTTCATTGGTTGATTTGAACAGAGATCGGTCGTTCCTGTTGGTCATGAATAATAATTACTTTTCGGATGCCACGCAGATCTCAAAAGGCCCTCGCGCTGACGCGCTCGGCTGGTTTGCTTCTCTCGCCCATAACAGCAAGAGGGCCATGTCGAAAGGCTAGTCACAATCCCATTCTAACATTTTTTTTTTAAATCAACTATCTTACGAAAGATTATGTTGAGCAGTCAAAAAAATTGTAATAACAAAAGAAAAAAAAGTTTTTTTTTTTTTTACAAATGGATTCAAGCAGTGAGTTTTGGAAAGGAGGCCTCCAAGCCGACCCAATATCAGGTATTAACGAACAAAATTGCGGGTCCCAGGCCTCCAATTTAGGCTGGGCGTCCTTTGGTATAAATTGGGTCTTTGTGGCAACCACACAAATGAACATCACAAAGGATACAATGACTTCACCCTCAAACTCAAACGCCTTCACCACGTGCTCTGCAACTTGCTTGATTGACACCTCGTCTTCTTCCCCGACAGAGAGGATGATGGGATCGACCTCCTCGTACTCCCGTAGAACCCAGACGAAGAGACGAGCCAGGTCGTAGGAGTAGATGAACTGACGGAGGGGCTTCCCGGTGCCCCAGATGGTGAGTGGAGTTCCATCTCCTAATAGAAATGATGTGGCAATATTCTTAACAATAGACCTGTTTCCCAACATATTCAAATTTTATGCACACTGACAAACTGAAAGCCCTCCAGAGACTTGACAGATAATTTCCCCCTTGCTTCCCCCCACCCTCTCCCCCTTTTCCTTGTCATGTCTCAGGTGCAATGCGACCACACTGTGAACTGTCATGATCAACTTTTATTACACACGTGAGGGCATCAACACACAATAACATTTGTCTGTATTATACATAGTGTGGACCCTTGGGGCCTTGCCCTGAGGGCTGGGAGGGGGGGGGGTGGAGGGTGGCCAGGTGTATGATTTCAGGAACCATGAATCCACACAAAAGACAAAAAGTGATTGCAATAGCTCAGTTGAGCCTGATTCATGTGAGCTAAAAACTTATCAAATTTATGTTATGGGTTACATAAAGGACTGTTCCAAAGTCTTTTTTTTTGGGGGGGGGGGAAATAATAGTTGCAATAATTAATTTCACTTCTTTAATAGCACTTACATGTACTGATTGTTTTGAACAACAATTTTTTTTAGGACTTCAGCTCTAGACCTTATCAAAGACGCTTGTAGCATGAAGGATCATGTAGCTCAGAATTTTTTTAAGACTGGAACATTGCTAATTTTTTACCTTCAAGTCCTACTTCAACTTTGTATGTTTGATGATGTTTGGGGATAGAACTTATATATTCCCTCATTGTATTTCACTTTATGGGTTGTTTCACAATCAGGGTACATATTGCCAAAAACCACTATATGACTTCACTGCAAAAAATGAATTCACTTGTTGTTGTAAACCTTCATACCCAGCAATTGGCCACTGCATAGTCTGTCTACAGCAGCGAAGAAACTGTTTGAAATGGACAACTTAGGTACAAATTGTGTACGTTTGTGTCAATTTTGAACAATTTCACAGTCTCATCTGATATTTATGAATTTATGAACATCATCATTAATGACACCAATGACAATTACAGATCAGGGAGACGTGTAAAGTAAAAACTGAGTCTAGCTCATTCAAATTCCAAACCCATGTGAGATGGTGACATGTTAATAAATGATACTGCATCAAAATCTGGAAGGAAATTCCGTCAAAATTGTCCTCTCCGAATTTGACGTAAATATGGCATACCTAGAGATTCCCAAGGACAGCATTTTGTTGTCATGAAAAACAAGTCATCTGTATCCTTCAAACCTGTAACATTCAATTTGTCCATACTCCTCAAGTTTTTAGTTGGTAAACATTACAAAGTTGCTTGTTGGAATTCCGTCAAAAAGTGTCCTCTCCGAAAAAAAAGCCTTTCCTACTCATTTTTTGACATAATATATTCCGACTAAAACTTATTTCCGGGTATTGATATTTGGTATACATAAGCACACTTACTATGTCTATCTGTAAATAAACCAAGACTGCTGTATCCTCCTCTTTATAATTCAGTACATAAAACTTTATATACCCACATCACCTTTACAATAACATGTGAAGGCTGAAAAAAAAAATAGGTGGACCTGACGCCTCAAAATTTTACCATTTTTATATATGACCTATTTGCTACACAAAACAAAAAAAATGAAGGAAAAAAAGAAACTTGATTTTTGACCCCCTGTGAGACTAATTGATGTACCCTGATTGTGAAACAACCCTTATAAAAGCACTAAATGATCGTGAATTTGAACAAGAATTTTTGAGGGCTTCAGTTCTAGACCTAGTTTCAGACCTACAGTTTGACCTTGATTATACAGCCATCAGTTTTCTGGATCTCTCTATTATCCAGAAAAAGAATTTACCAGTCACTGCCAGTAATTAATACCCCTTTATCAGAAGTGTACACAGATACCTGCTGGGCATCAGGGGAATAATATTAGTGTCACTTGTGTGGGGTCTATTGCCATTTGTGGTCTATATAGCTAATGATATGTTTTACCCCCTGTGCCCCCCCCCCCCAATATTGATACAAATATTATGGTGTTTTGGTGTTTGTACATAATCTCTCTTATCCGGCCATATAACTTATCCAGATGACAGATGGTCCCAACTTGGCGTGGCCGGATAACTGAGACTGAACTGTACTTTCAACTTACGTTTGGCGACGTAAACTTTGTGCATCAATCCTGGGATCACATGACCATCCTGCAGGTTGAAGTTGTCCCACGGGCCAAAGACGTTGGTGGGAATGACGGCAGTGAATTGGCAGCCATGTTGGCTGAAGTAACCCCTAAAATAAAAATAGAAGTACATGAAGACTTACACCAAATACCTTTGGCCAGTCTTTATAGGAAGATGGAGCCAACAAGTAATAGCAGAACTGCCAACCTCTGCTGACTTCAAAACATACTGATGCATACCAAAAAACATATTTTGAAGGCAAAAAACAATTTTGGTACAAAAATAGGTAAAAAACACATATTAAGCAAAGATATTTTGCATTAAAATCATATTTTGTTACTTTTGAGAATGGAAATACATACTAAATATTGTTAAAAAATATTGGTTGGCAGCTCTGTAATAGGTATATATTGAGAATTTTTTGTGATATTGTGAGGATTGTGAAAATTATGGTACAGGGTGATACCTACATGTAAATTAAAGCCACTGTATAACAATGTTTCCAGTAGTGTTGCACGACTAAATCGCGAAAAGTCGTAGTCGCGACTGCCTACACGAAGTCGTGACTCTGACTATCGGAGCGCAATAGTCGACTTTTTATCACGTTAATTTGTATTAAAAACTGAGTCAAACGACGTAAAAATTGAACAGAACTACCCATCATTGTGTCATGGCAAATGATTGTGTATGTGTAGGGCTGCTTGATCTTTTGACTCTTTATTCTTTTCCTTCACGTTTTTCATTGTGAATCGGCCCTAATCTATCATCAAACAGAACTGCCAAAATGTACTTGGATCAGCCTATAATCGTGCAATGCTATTGTGTTGCCGTATACGTTGCACTCATTGCGACTCCGACTGCGACACCCATGCACCAAACACCACCATGATCTTGAACACACTAAGACGTTGAACACCGATAGTCGACTAAAAGTCGGAGTCGCGACTATTGGTGGGCGACTAGTCGACTCTCTAAAATGCTGAAGCCGTGCAACACTAGTTTCCAGTTTAAAAAATCTGAGCTAGATGATTCCCCATGCTACCAGTGTCTTTAATAAGGTCTAAAAATGAAGCCCTGAAAAAATTGCAGTTTAAAACGATCATTAAGTGCTTTAAAAAAGTGAAAATCATTGAAAGACCATTCCAGCTTTTC
Source organism: Eucidaris tribuloides (assembly GCA_001188425.1). Taxonomy (NCBI): domain Eukaryota; kingdom Metazoa; phylum Echinodermata; class Echinoidea; order Cidaroida; family Cidaridae; genus Eucidaris; species Eucidaris tribuloides. The sequence goes on along the minus strand of JZLH01S0621109.1, from coordinate 26,834 downwards.
CCCATAGACTGCTGTGTTGCAGAATTTCCTATCGGCCGATACAAAATTGATATGCCAGTTTGTATCTGCAAATATTGTAGTAGTGACAGCATAACTCTCCGAACTTTTATGTTCTAGGGTGTTTATTTGTCCATTCAAACACTGTCAGATAGCAAAGTTAGCAAAGTTTGACAATTTTTTTAAATGGGTCGTCCACAGTGTTATATAGCATCTTTAAGGGTACAGTATGACAATACACACTGCAAGTCCCTACTAATTGGTAAATTGCTATAATCTTACATCTTGGCTTACTTGTTCTGTTTGAACAAGAGAGCCGGAACAACTACTGGGGGAGGAGCTTAATGATTCAAAGACTGCATAAATTAATAAGGCGCGAGTAACAAGAGTTGACCACATGCATCGGTCACATCAGGTCAGCTCAAGCCCGCCGCACGTGCGATCTGATTGGCTGGCGAGAAATGACTGTACCCCCAAATCAAAGAATTATTTGGCATATTCGGCACAAAGAGAGAAATGCACTAAAATATGGCATTTTACGTGTTTTGTGTAACTGATTGTTACATAACATCTTATTCCTGGCTATACTGCACCATAGTGTAAAGCTAATAATGCAGATTATTACACATACAAGCCACTTTTTCAATACAATAAAACCTTGTATTAATTATCCTTCCACAGAGGTTTGCTTGCTGGCATGCAATATTGTTAGCATATTAGCTATCCTATGTATTTTACGTTACCCGTATCAATGGGGCAAATGAGTGCATTATTGTTACAATATTCAACTCTGTGAGGCCAATTCTCACTCGCATAACGGTGCACATTACTGTTACGCGATGAAATGCGCGATGAAATACGCGAAGAAGTGCGCGATAAGGCGAGCGTAACGAGAGCCATGAAGTGCGTGAGTTTGAAATGCTATACAGAGCTAGCTTACCTGCATTTATTGATAAAATTGTAAAAATACCATTTATTCTGGCACATTTCCTCAAATTTGCATGTATAATAATATTGGATTTTTTTCGTGGTATATCGTACATATTGCATTCATAAGCATAAATATTGCACTCGTCTTCAACTCGTGCAATATGTATGCTTTCTGAGTGCAATATCTACGATATACCACTCAAGTGCATCCAATATTATATAAACATTGCATGCTTTGAATTTTAATGAATTTAACTTATTCCTGTTACTTGCTGGCTCCATCTTCCTTTAAAATTGTTAAGTTTTTGTTGAAATTAAACCAGAACATAATTAGTCAAAAGAATGAATACAAATAGATAGCAGAGTACTGGTAACTCACTTGTTTTGAACATCAATCATCCGTTTGGCGTAAGCGTAACCAAAATTAGAGTCGTGAGGTGGACCGTTGTGGATCATGGTTTCATCTATGGGGTACGTTGTCTTGTCTGGGAATATACACGTCGATAGACAGGATACGACCTTCGTGACACCATGTTTGTACGCATTGTTTAGAACGTTGTCATTGATTTTGATATTAATTCGCTGCAAGATATAAAGAGATAGATATTGCATGTTTACATGCATTGTGTAAAACATTCTCAAGATCTAAACAATAATATTTTCATTTTTGCATGCATTGTGTAGAAAATTGCCATTGATTTAAACTGCAAAGACACAGAAATAAATAAATATCGCATGACAACACATTTTTAAAACAAGAGTAAAATCTTGGGGTGGGGGGCGAAATCCGTCGGGGAAATTTTTCCACAAAATACAAGTCCTCAAAAAATTTCCCAGCCAAATTTTTTCTGATTCCCCCTCCTGATTCCCCCTCCTGATTCCCCCTCCCCCCAATATTGTTCTTTTAAAAAAAACTTAACAATTTTTTTTCTTCTTTACTTCTGGGATCTCAATTTGTTTATATCTGGGAGCAGTGTGACTGAATTCTCGCAGATTTTGAAGCCTTGCCTCCATGACTAACAAAATTTAAATAAAAATATCTAAAGGCCCAAATGTAAATGGAACCACATAATCTTGATTTTTTTTCCCCACAATTTTTGTCACAAGACCTACGGATTTCTTACTTTTTTTTTTTATAAGTTATCAAACTTTAAATCAATGCTTTCTTTTTAAATGAAAAGTCACTGATTGAAATTGATTTTAATATTTCAAATTACCTTCTTTGCTACACCTCATGACTCTCCTTTCACTCACCCAGAAATCCAGATTATTTTTTAGGTTATAGAACAAACCTCCTACCATGTGATGGGCAGTTTCTTACATATTTATTTATTTATTTCATTAAAATCTAAATCTGTTTCTTTTTTAACAAACAGTCAGTGATTTTAATTGATTTCAATCAATGACTTAAATTAATTTCATTGCTACACCTGCTCATGAGTCATCGCATGGCCAGCAGAAAGACCCTACCATGTGTTCCCAGCAGAAGGGCCTTAACAGTAAAATTTCTCTAATTTGAGAAATATTACCTTATTTGACATCTGCACTTAATCGCGCAACAGAAGGATCTAAAAATTTACACTTCTTTGATTTCATGTGAGAAATGTCGATCGTTTTTAGTTTAGAGGCAATTTAGCATTAAAGAGACAATATAACATTGTGAAAGCCCCATTTAAAAAAATTATCAAACTTTGCTGTCTGACATATCTGACAGTGATTGAATGGACAAATAAACACTCTAGAACACAAAACTTTGGACATTTATGCAGTCCTTAGCAAACTATGTACAGATAAAAATTGGCACATGAATTATTCTCAGCTGATGAAACTTCTGCAATACACAAGTCTATGGTGGAAAAGCGCAATAGTCGCTCAATGATTTCCACTTTTCAAAAGCACTTTATGATCATTTTGAACTGCAATTTTCTCAGGGCTTCATTTTTAGACCTTATCAGAAATACTGGTAGCATGAGGAATCATGTAGTCTCAGTATTTTTTCTAAAATTGGAAAAGTGGAAACATTGTTATACAATGCCTTTAAGGCCCTTCTGCTGAGAAAATAATGCTAGGGCCCTTCTGCTGGACATACGATT
>JZLH01S0621109.1:0-12848 GCA_001188425.1 Eucidaris tribuloides | reverse complement strand
CACTGCCAGGATTTTCATTACAAACCTGAATAATAAATTACCGGCAAATGACTTTTTAATGTTACTTGTACCTGTTTCTTTTAAAATGCAAATTTTTACTAAAGAGCAGCAGAGCAGATCGGGGTGGGGGTGTAGGCCCCCCTTTTTGGTAAATTTTTGTTTCATTTTGATGGGATTATTATGATTTTCAGCCAAACACAGGGCTACTCCCCCCCCCCCCCTTGGAATTTCTGGTGTCCGCCCCTGAAATGCTTTGTCTATTGTGAGCCAGATTTTTATTACTTCAAAAAACAACAGAATACCACGATATATTTTGTGTACATTTTACCAATGTCTGCTTACATTGACTTACATAACCATCACTGTTGACATTGAACTTTAAATGGAAACACTTTTGCCTTGTTTGGTTTTTGAAATTCATTAAAATAAAAGCAGTGCATATCATTGATTGCAGATTTTGCACTCCTCTCACAGGACAGCAGACGTCACTCATGCATTATAATGCATACTCCTTTGCTATGTACATGTATGGGGAGTGTCGTGAAATCTGAATACTACCTGGAATTTGAAATTTCAAATTCCAGGTAATACTAATATTCAGATTGTAGGGACAGTGATTTTCGTTTCAAGAAAAGGCCTTTTCCGTTTCCAAAAAGAAGATAAACCTAAGACTGAGTCTTACATTACTATAACCCAGGGAGCTCCGGCCCACAGGGCCGGAGCCCAGGTGCAGTGCGTGTAAAACTACTAAAAGTACACAGACATAAAATGGGGTAGAATTGGGGTAGCCATAGCACCCCAAATTAAAGAAAAATAAAGAAATTATGCACTTACTTCGATTATATGGATGAAGGTCTATCTAGAGACACAATCTTGACATCGATGCGCAAACTGGATGCTCAAAAGAACCGAAACTAATGTCGAGTTTGTTCTCCTGCTTTCAAAATTGAAAACAAAATGGCTGATCGGTACTGATACTGATCGATATCGATACTGATCGGTATCGATCAGCCATTTTGTTTTCAATTTTGAAAGCAGGAGAACGAACTCGACATTAGTTTCGGATTTTTTGAGCATCCAGTTTGCGCATCGATGTCAAGATTGTGTCTCTAGATAGACCTTCATCCATATAATCGAGGTAAGTGCATAATTTCTTTATTTTTCTTTAATTTGGGGTGCTATGGCTACCCCAATTCTACCCCATTTTATGTCTGCGTACTTTTAGTAGTTTTACACACACTGCACCTGGGCTCCGGCTCTGCGGGCTGGAGCTCCCTGGGTTAACATTACTACAAAACAATGGACAGGAGACAGAAATTGAGGCAGTAATCTTTGATCTGCATGGGTGAGGGACATTTTTACCTCAGTATCAGGCTACAACATAGGGGGCTACATGTAACCCTGAAGTCACGCTCATTCATTTCTAAGCAAGATATTGCCAATTTCCACAGGGCATGCCTACATCTACATGTAGTAGAATCACCACGTGGCTTCCAGAATTGTCCTTGATTACAGTTCACAATGGCTTACCTGATCTATAACCCCATTGAGAATTTGAGATACTACTGTAAAATAACCATACCCAACAATGGCAACATGCCATGATTATTCATACAAACCTGAAAATAAATTACCGGCAAATGACTTTTTAATGTTACTTGTACCTGTTTCTTTTAAAATGCAAATTTTTACTAAAGAGCAGCAGAGCAGATCGGGGTGGGGGTGGTAGGCCCCCTTTTTGGTAAATTTTTGTTTTCATTTTGATGGGGATTATCATTGATTTTCAGCCAAACACAGGGCTACTCCCCCCCCCCTCCTTGGAATTTCTGGGTCCGCCCCTGAAATGCTTTGTCTATTGTGAGCCAGATTTTTATTACTTCAAAAACAACAGTTATACACGATATATTTTGTGTACATTTTACCAATGTCTGCTTACATTGACTTATGTACATAACCATCACTGTTGACATTGAACTTTAATGAAACACTTTTGCCTTTGTTTGGTTTTGAAATTCATTAAAATTAAAAGCAGTGCATATCATTTGCAGATTTTGCACTCCTCTCACAGGACAGCAAGAGGTCACTCATGCATTATAATGCATACTCCTTTGCTACATGTACATGTATGAAGGATGTCTGTGAAATCTGAATATTACCTGGAATTTGAAAAATGTCAAATTCCAGGTAATACTAATATTCAGATTGTAGGGACAGTGATTTTCCGTTTCAAGAAAAGGCCTTTTCCGTTTCCAAAAATCTGGAATTCCGTTTCAACTTGTCTGAAAAATGGAAATTTCGTTTTACCATAGACTTTGTATATGAAAAAAAATTTGTCAATTCCGTTTACATAAAACGTGAAACAAATATTTCTCGCTGTTTCTGAGTTTTTGTGTCATTTTTTTCTAATTTTTGTTCAGAGTTTTGTTTTCCTTTAAAAAAGTAAAAATTTGGAGAAATAAAAGGTTTTCCGTGATTTTCCGTTTGAAAACTCATTTTCCGTTTCAAGTTGTTATTTCCGGAAATTCCATCCGTTTTCCGTTATCGCGGAAAATCACTGTCCCTAAGATTTCACAGACACATCCTTCATACATAGCCTAAAGAGTACAACAAGAGCCCCGGGGGGCACGACGCTCACCTGTGAGGTCTTGCCAAACTCTCTATGGCACCCATAAAAACATCACTTATATAGTTTTGGCCCTTGAGCCTTGATTCTAGGCCACCAACGTAGCCAATGAACCAGCTTGAAAAAACTTTCATGCCCCTTGCCATATAGCTGATTTGTCAGTAAATTTAAATTCTAACATCCGTTTTTATAAAACAAGGCACGCCCTAGTTATCTTAACATTTGACTTTTGACCTACTTAGTTGACCTTGACCTCAATAACATGTTGAGGTCTCTGTTACGCATCTGACCATCCAAGTTTTGGTTACAATGGCGCTTGTGGTTAGAAAGTTACCTATTTGGGCCCTTATGGGCCGCTTGCTGCCCTGAGGCCCCAGGGGGGCTGGTGTTACCATTCCACGAATATCTTTCGACTCCCCCTAGGAGGATCATTCCCACCAAGTTGGTTTTCAATCCATTGATGTGAATGTGAGTTATTCCTAGTAGGGCCCTACCCCCAAACTTTTGCCCCCTTGGGGCAAACGTGGGCCCCCCTGAGCATTGTCCTGAGGAACATTAATTCAGCACATATAGAGGTAGGTTCTTACACCACTAAGTGGCCTCACTTAACTATTTCTGGATCTAGGAGAAGAAGCATGTTTGAAAACTACCTACTTTTGCCTTTAGGGCCCTTGCCCCTGGGCCCTAGGGGGGCCAGGCTGTCCATTCGGACTGTTGAATCCACCCCCTAAGGATCGATTCCCTGCCAAGTTTGGAGCAAATCAATGATGCATTTTGAAGAAGAAGCTGAAATGTTATTAAAATTTACGCACGCACGAACGCACGACGGACGCACGACGAATGACGGACGTACGGCAAAAGCGATCGCAATGCTCACTTGAGCCTTTGGCTCCAGGTGAGCTAAAAATGCAATCAAAACCAAAGCAATTTTGTGTGTTCTACAGTATGCTACAATTTTTTTGTCTCTACTGCAAGAGACAATAAGTCATGTCAAAGTCAAATGTTCACTATAATTCCACTAAAAACCGGAGTTTCAGCTCATATATGTACACTAAATGCTAAAGATTCTTTAAATGGTGTTTTCTTCTGACACAGTGTACATTTACTCCATGTTAATTTCTAGGCATGCCTGCCAAACAAAGCCACACCTTTTAAGGTTAGTGACATGAGTGGGAAACTTGAAAATGCCTCAAAGACCAAATGAGTTGAAATATATACCAACTATACACTAGTAGGAGTGGATCTCCCACCTGGGGGATTTGTCTGTGTATTTGTTTACTTAACTTTAACATGCGAAGTTGCAGATCTGCACCAAATAATACACACAAAGGCCATAGAGGTCTCAATCCTCTGGCACGTTAAGAGTATAAGGAGAATCAAGCATAAACATAGGAGTATCTTAATTTTATCCGGGGACGTAAAAATAAGCCCCATAGAGAGCATACAGCAGGTTTCCGTGCTTACGATGATATTGACATTGTTTATTTTAGAATGATCAACGTTTGACAAGATTTTCACAGGAGAATCCTTGCATAGTTTACTTGATTCTAGAGTAGTTTCAGCCGCAGTGAGGATACCCCAATCATGTATTTACCTTTAACCCTAATATCCCCTGGATTATTCAGCGTGCAAAATTTTTTCACTGTGCGTTCGCTTGGTTTTTACTTTCAGTCTCGCACTCATTTGAGACATTTTCGCAAAGTAGGACGTACCATTACGACGCTGTGCGACTTTTCGTACATGCATGCAACTCCAAAATTGCTCAAAAATGTGATTTTGTTGTGTCAAAATCAATGCAAATTGTGTTTTTAGCCAAAATTCATAATGTATGATAATCTTTACTTTAACTGGTAGAAATGGATTAATTTTATGCTGTTTATGATCGCAAAAAAGTCCCCGACAAAATTCATCGAAAAAACAATAAAAACAAAAGTATAAAAAAGCAAGAAAATGGAAATACATAAGAAATTCACAAAACAATAAAATACATAAAAAAATAATTCTGCTTCGGCAAGTTATTTTTTTAAGGTAATCAGTCAGAAATCTCAAAAAGAATATTTGCACCAAAAGGTAGCATTCTACAAACTATTTTAAGTGAGTTAAGGCAAAAATATGATTTTATTCATAAATTTGCATATTTAATTATTAAAAAATAACAAAATGTATTTTTTGAAAATCTAATGATACAGTCTTGTAGATTACATCTATGTTCGTGCAAACTTTCGCAGCAATTGTGCGATCTGCGGCCAAGATCTTGGGGGATCCCCCCCCCCCCCCCCGATGACAAGACCGAAGATACATGTAGCCTGGATCTATTACATGTAGGGTTAAACCACCACAAAATATACAGTGCATATTTGTCGATTTTTTTTCTATTCAAATTAGGGGCTCATTACAGTTAGATTCTATTTCCAGGTTCAACAAGTCGTCGGTTGTCCAGCAAAAGGGTCCTACCATATGTGCCCGGCAGTAGGGCCTTAACCCTAAATTGTCTCTAACTTGAAAACCATTAGCTCTTTTCACATGAAATCAAAGCCAGGAAAACAAATTGACGGGGCTCGGGGCGATTTCGCCCCTGAAATGGCCAAAAGAGCTCACGAAATGTGTAAAAGAGCCCCCGTAAATTACCATATACATATAGGTTTAATACAAAAGAATATTTGGAAATCACTGAAACAGAAAAAGTAGCCCCCGAAAAGAAAATTTTAATTTTTTCCCTGATCAAAGCAGTATGATATTTTTAGATCCTTACGTCAGTCTGTTAAGATCAAATATCAAATGAGGCAATATTTGTCAAATTAGAGAAAATTTAGTGTTAAGGCCCTTCTGCCAGGAACATACATGCTAGGGCCCTTCTGCCGGACAAGCGACGAAGTTCAACTTACGTCAGATTGGCGTCTTTGGATGAGACAAAGATCCATTCTTCGTCTGGACGTTTCTGTTCGTTGGCGACTCTTTCGATGGCCTTTCCCACAAGTCCCGTTCCTCCGGTGACGAGAATGACTTTATCCGCACGTGCCTTCTTCTCTGATGACATGTTGATACTATCAACACAAAGCAATGAAAACAAATTGAACAATTACCACAGTTTGAAAAATCTGAGCCACCTAATATTCTATGCTCCAAGTGTCTTTGATGAAGTCTGAAAATGAAGCTCTGAATAATTGCACTTCACAGTCGTTTAGTGTTTAAAAAGAGTGAAAATCTGTGAGTACCCACATGTACCTTGTCCAGTTCCTCCCATACATGTAGACTGCTGTAAATACTTTAGACTATACATGTACATGCACTTATACAGGGCTCCATACTAACCTTTTTACTGCTTGCCCTTTGGGCAAGTAAAATATCACTTTCAGATTTTTACTTTCCTGAAAATATATAATAAAACATTCAAAATTATTTCTCCATTAAGACCTTTTTATGACATTGAAAGTTTGTTATTTTGATTCTGGGGGTTGCAAAAGGTGTGATTTCTGAACGTAAAAATAAACAGGGCTCGACTTTAGCAGGGGCCCTTGGACAATTGGCCCCTCAGAATTGCTAGGGGCTCCTTAGAAGTGTATGAAGAAAGCCCGCCTGGCCCCTAAAGTTTTAAATGATACAGGCATACACTTAATGTCACTGAGGGAAACAGACTCCTCAAAGCTCAATTTGGCTCCCTATTAAACAAGTCCCTGAGGAGCCTGGCTGGCTCCCTCAAGAAAAAGTTAAGGTCAAGCCCTGATAATGTACATAATGAAAAAAAATGATTGAATTATTTAGCTGAACAAACAATTTCACACATATTTTGTTCACTTTTGGTAAGACTTTGGACATACATGTTTTCTTTCATTTGACGATCAAAATTTTTCTTTCCCGATCGGGCAAGTAAATATCAACATTTTGAGTTTTTACTTGCCTGACATGAAATTTTACTTGCCCCGGGCAAGCGGGCAAGTGATAGTGTTGAGTCCTGTGTCGTCTGCATGTATGTTATAAGTCACATGTGCTATCTACTAGGCTGGCCCATCTGCCTTATGTGTGAGTTTGTTATCATGCAACATAGTGGGCACAAAATTAACAAGATCTTTCAAAGAAAATTAATGTTTTTTCCCCATTTCAGATCAGATTCAGGACTTCTTGTGCAGGTGGTACAGTATGAGTCAAAGTATAAATTCAAAATTACAGTCCAATCCATTTTGTGAGATACTGTCAAACATTTAATGAAATATTGTCTGAGGTAAAACTCATTCACACAACTGAAACTGAAAGCTATTCTAATATTAAGTGATGTAATTACTATTTGTATTCGTATCGTATGTTAATATCACCAATCCAATTCCATATCATTGAAAAATAGTCTGTGTGGGGTCAGATTTATTAGACTAAATAAACTACACATATCCCATCCAAGTAACTTCAGCTGGGGTGGGGGGGGGGGGGAGTAAGGCTGCTTCAGCCTATCAGGGATTATTGCTAAGTGTCAAAAACTGCATAGGAAACACGACTGTAATTTCTATGGCCATAACAGTACACAAGGGGCGGAAGGTGATTCCCCCACGCCCCCCACGCCCCCGAATTAACAAATAGTCTTCGCTAAAATCACAAAAATCCATTCAATTTTCACTCATAGGGTCAATGTAATACTATGATACCTAAAATTCACTAATCAGGCATTGAAATGTAGCCACCAGAGTAATAACCAAATTTATTTCTGAGCCCTGGTAACGTGATCATGCTCACAATTACAATTAACATGTAACCAACCAGCGACCCCCCTTCCCCCCCCCCCCCTCGGCCTCGCCAAGTAGTCTGACCTCATCCGCCTCCCCAATCAAAGACCTTCACCTCTGTACTAACCTCGTCATAAATTAAATGCTTGGTGTGCCTCAGAATTGAACTTTACTGATAGTCTAGGATACATGTAGCAAAGGAATGAAACCCTGCAGAATAATACTTATTAGAATACAGGTCTTAGTTAAACGCGGAGAAGGTGTTTATAAAATTATGTGATAAATAGCTATTACATGACTATTTATAACAGTGCTAACTCTAGCCACTAATTAGATGCAGTTTATGTGTGGATGAAATCTACACTTGAAATATTCACTGCCAGCTAGGAGACTGAGTGGAATTTTCTAGAAGACTTCTGGCTCACTTGAAATTGGACGCAGCGCAAAACAATTTATGGATCGCCAGACAGTGGACCTGCTTAGGCTGTGTGGTTAAATAACCATTGTATCTGGAATGCCATTGACTGGGGGGCCTGTGATAGTAAACAAGTCTGATGGTGTAATTGGTATTTTTGAATGTGATGACATAAATAGCACAGAATGTTCAGGTTATATCTACATGTAGGGCCTTTTTGTGGTTTTCTAGAAGATTTGAAGATGTCTAGAATTAGGAGGGTTTTGATATATATATCGGGGGAGAGATGAAGATAGTCCAGAAGTTTCTGTCATTCTTAGGCTCAAGTCACATTTTGTGTTGATAGTAACTGCATTTAGAGTTTATTGGTGACCTTGGCAGCGATACACAACCTGTGGAGTTAAATAGGAGAGTTTTTTGTGTGTCGAGAACCTGGACTGTTTATTACCTGAGATAGCCTGTGGAAGTTATTTTGGAAATTACTACATCATCGTGGCTGCAATTGGACTCAGTGATTTGTGAAGTTATGCTCAACACCAAGGAATTTCAAATTGGCAATACCTGCTTCCATTCTGGCAATTGGATTCATACTCAATACCATTGGGGACTTCTACTAATTGGAATTATCTTGGATCATCCTGTTTCGGCACCTGCATTATTATCTGGAAGTGCTATTCAGGGAGCTGTATGCATCATTGACACCAACATTGCGGCGATCAAAAACAATAAATATTGGGGAATACTGGATGGACTATTACCTGGGCATCAACTGAGCCGCGGATTCAATTCGAGCTACAGTATCCTTTAGTGCTTGTAAGTTAATATTTACTTGGTACGACATTGGTGAAAGATTGTGAAGAGCAGTTTGTTTGTCATTTCTTTGAGAAAAGGGGAAATACCCCATATAATAAATATTTGTTAAATCAAATATTGGTATGCATTTTTTCATCTTTTCGGTGTGAATTGATCGTAACAAATTTGGCAGACTCGTCCGGGAATTGGACATTCAAACAAGCCAAGTTGTTTGAAATTGCAGTGAAATCTTCTGGTTTCATAAATTTGATCTGTCTAGAATATTTTCTAGAATACGCATAAGACTTGAGGCTTTTCACATATTTTGATTGTGTTAATGTTATATGCTGTATTCCAAGTCCATCATGAGTAGCGTTTGATGCTAAGGCGTTTGCCGGAGGACAGATTTGTCCTAGCACAGATTGGAAAGATTGAAAAAGTGTAATTTTGATTGCTATTGCCCCAGACATGTTTTTGAAGGTTGAATTAACACAGGGTATGAAGAAGGCAGAGATACTTGATAGTGTAGTAGCTCCACATGAACGGTTAGAAACAAACTCAGACTGTCGGATCAGCTCAGTAATGCAGTAGAATCAGACACACACAGCTTGAAGTTGCTAGAATTGAATTTGAACAGAGAGAAGATGAAACTGAGAATTTGAAGAACGTAAAGAAAGAGAGAGGATGAGATTAGAGTTTGAAAGAGAAAGAGAACAGGCGAGAAAGCTGAAGAAAAACAAAAACAATGAGAATTGTGAAAGAGAACAGCGAGAAGCTGAAGAAGACGAGAAGCAAACGCAGAAATGGAATACAAATTGCGTGAACTTGAATTAACTCAAGGTACACGCAGAACAGGAAAACAAATCCACATTTGATGTGGGCAAAGAATGTTCGTTTGGTGGCCCAAAGATTCGAGGAAGATAGAGTTTGACAAATTTTTGTCTCGTTTGAGAAACGTGGCTAATACTTTGAAATGGCACAGGAATTTTGGCCGAACTAGTGCTTCTCCAAAGTGTTTTCATCGTTGGTAAACGCAGCGCAGACGTGTACTCCTCTGCTCTCGGCAGAACAGTCATGTGCTATCGCTACTGTGAAGAAAAGCAGCTGTTGAAATGGCCTTACGAATTGGTACCAGGAGGCGTACAGACAGAAATTCAGAATACAGGCCCAAGGCCGGGTCAGAGCACATGTTGAGTCATTGCTCGTGAAAAAGAAAATGATGTTTGATAGTGGTATAGCGTTTAAAAAAAACATTGAAAGTGGGGAAGATTTTGATACCTCAGAGAGGCAGTAAGTGTTGTTGGAAGAGTTTCAAAAGAGAATGTTGCTCTCCAATGTGAAGACTCCACACTTAGATGATCATAAAGGTTCAGCAGATTTGAAGAGAGCCGCGTCAATGGCTGATGAGTACGACGCTAACTCACGAAAAAATGAATAGACAGACCATTGCTTCAGAAATTTCACTCTGGATTATACGAGGTACAAGAATCAGAATGATGCACAAAAGAGTACTGGCCCAGCAAAAGATGTGGCAAAGTAAAAGCGGCAAATACTAGTGGTAGTGGTTCGACCTCCGGCATCTCAAAAATCAGTCTGATAAATCCAGCGTTCAGGCAAACCGTCCTCCAATTTTGTTTCCATTGTAGACAAAATGAGGGGCAATGTAAAGGCCGCAGTGTTGAAATTGCAAAATAAGGAAAAGAAAGAAGTTGGTTTGTCAGCAAAGAATGTCCTATCAAGAGGAAAGTGTCCCGCAGTTAGTGATAGACAGATATTCGAAAATCGTTCGTTATCGATTTTGAGATAAGAGCTAGCAGGTTTGATGAAAAGTATCGTAGCTTTTGTCCCAGGGTGAAGTGCCCTAGTTTCATCTGGTGAGGGCAGGTAACCAGTGGTTATCCTTAGGGATACGGGGTCGCATCAGACGTTATTGTGGAAGGTAGTGTAACTTTATCCACCAGAGAGTGCATTGAATGCAAGGCATTGATAACAGCGCAATTTTTGGCAGTTGTAGTCAAACCGTTCCCTGTATATGGGTGGATTTGAAGTGTGACCCTAAGTTTCCTGGTCCTAGTTACTGTGGAGTCATCGCCCGGAGTTACCCTGAGGGGTTGTTGATTTTTTGCTGCTGGGTAATGACTTTGGCTGGCGACAAGGTTGTTGCGTCGCCAGTTGTTTCAGGAGGAACTCGGTTGAGGTTACTGAAGGCTGAAGCAGTTGCATTTCCAGCGGATTTTTTTTTCGCGGATTGTCGTTGTGGTTTTGGATAAATCCAGTTGAGGTTCCCTGAAACTGCAGAAGTTACAGGAGGGAAGTACCCAGGAAATTTTCCAGCTTGTGTTTGTTATATCTCAGGCTCGTAGGGCTGCGGCAAGGATGATTGCGGCCATTGTGTCTGACGTTGGAGGAGAATTCTGGTGTTTGGTTGGCTGATTACTTTTTTCAAGGATCTTGAATGAACGGGGTGCTGTTTAGTGCTCCACAGGCTAGCAGTGGTGAGCTGTTTAGTAAGTCTTCCTTGGTTCACGCACAACCAGGCAGACATTGAATTGAAGGGCTTGTCCAGACGGCGTGTTGCTGAGGCTCGAGGCTGTTGACGTCCCTGATGCTACTATGTCAAAGATGACATTTTGATGAGAAGTGAGACCTCCCTTAGCGCCAGCTGATGAGGATTGACCTGTTGTCCATCGAAATTGTAGTCCCCTGCCCTGTTATCCGCAATGAGATTTTGAACAATTGCCCGCCACGAGTTACCCTGTTGGCGCATTTTAGGCGTCAGAAGACAAAAGATCGAAATCATGAGGCGTCAGTTCTTATTGGCCGAGATTGAGTCCGAGACGTGGGCTGAGTTTTAGTAAAACCTTGTCAACCATGAAAGGTGGTTGGAGTAAACGCACCACGCAGCCGTCGATCAAAGCCGGCAACACGCGGAGTGATTCCGATTCCTGCATTTGATGAACCCGTTCACCACATCGGTTCTAGTTGAACTGCTGTTGAGCACTTTGGCCTAAACTAGGTCAGTCAATACAGTTCCTCGTTGACAATCATGATATGTCTACCCGTTCCCACGCGAGGAATTCCACTCAGGGAATATTACACGCCGACAGAGCTGTAGTAGAGGCGTTAGTCGCAACGTTTTTCCACTCCAGTACGGTTTTAGCCCCAAGGAAATTCAGTCTGAACCAGAGGGTCAAATATTCATCGTCAAACATAATTTTAAGAGGTGATGTTATCCGTTTGGGTATCAACGGCAGCTGAAAGCTCGTCACGCTATATAGCCACCACAGGAAATTCTCGAAGGTCGTAGACACGGCTACCCACTCAGACCCTGAAGACCATGATAGGCGTTTTATTGTGAGGCAGTCCAGCCCCTGATGACTCCGGGATAAGGGCATCGCCCATGTTCTTTGTTGTTTTGCTACAAGAGGACCCCGAATGAAGTCAAACGGGAATAATTTAGTCCATTCGAGTTGGATGTAGTACCGGTCACCCGAGGTTAGGGGCCCCGCTTAAGCTCATAAAGAGAGAGGTTCATGTCCCAGGTATGATGATGTAAACCTAACTTGACTATGTGTCCAAAGTTTCGTGAAAGGCTTGTTTAAACGGCTTAGTGCAGGTGGCTAGGGACATATTGAAAACATCCAACGAAAGCCATGAAAAAAGACAGCAGAACAAAAAAATGCCCTAAGGTACCAGACATTTTCAAGCCTGATGACAACAGTACTCGTGTTGCTACCATTCAGGGTGAGTCCGTTAAAGGCCAAGTTCAGTGGACCGTACATAGCTGTCAAAAAGCAGGCAATTGAATGATGTCATTATGGTGATCCTGGCAACTCCAGATAGGAGGAAAGAACAACGGTGTGTCGATGTAAACATGCACCTAAGAGAATATTTTGACACGACGAGGCCTAGCCAGCCTAGTTGGTGTGATACAGTGGGTAACATGATGCAGGAGGAACTTGACGGTAGTAGAATCAGATCTGTGACATGTCTGAAATGGATTGTAAAGAGTGAGTGAGCACCTAGTGTCAGGGTTTGTCTAAACACGGAGGTGTTTAGGGAAAACACATGAATGTGGTTGAGTGAGCCCCTATCGAAAAATCCCGAGAAACGATGTGACTAGTTTGTGTTCATGATTTGGGGATGTATGCAAAGATGTATGTGAAGTTGTACTCCTGACAAACAAGAAGGGGGAGATAGTACGCTTCATTGAAGAACAAGTCCCGCAGATCTCCCCTGATCAGATTTGAAACTGTCTGGGCACATGGTGACTCCAGTCCGTAATGGTAGACAAAAGTGTGCACAA
>JZLH01S0621102.1:10583-32137 GCA_001188425.1 Eucidaris tribuloides | reverse complement strand
AACTGATAGCATGTGCCGACGAATGTCAAAATGTTCATTCGCAATGGATACGCAATGCCAATTCGTCATAGTGTGACGAGGCCTAAGGAGTTACCATTTCAAAAGGTGATATAAGACCAATTTCTATTCGGGTTGCCCCAGTTTTCTCTTTCTTTGTTCTTCCTTTCCCTTTTTCCCTTTTT
Source organism: Eucidaris tribuloides (assembly GCA_001188425.1). NCBI lineage: Eukaryota > Metazoa > Echinodermata > Echinoidea > Cidaroida > Cidaridae > Eucidaris > Eucidaris tribuloides. Next base: position 31,955 of record JZLH01S0621102.1, on the reverse strand, counting down.
GCCGACCGATTGAAGGGGGGGGGCACGTGCCCACCGTGCCCCCCCCCCACCCCCCCCCCCCCCCGTACGTTACGCCACTGGTTCTCCCAGACTCACACGATATTGTGTTTACTTTTTTATCATGTGACATACTTTTGACCAACCAGAATTCATGAAACTTACAATGAGGGATATAATTTACCTTCACCCCAGGGGGCCACTCGGATATAATAATTAGTGTACACATGTGTGCCCATGGGTATTAAAATACCCCCTGAATATACCCCCTGAATAGGGATGCATACTTCCATAAATGAATACCCCTTAACAATAATTTTGCGATGTTTCTCGTGAAAATTACCTCCTTAACAGGTAACGCGTTCAGCTGTATGATTCAAGCACCCCTTTTTGTTTGAAAAAAACAACAACAGCGTTTTAGGACCACTTACCGTACCACGGATCGCGCGTTATGTGTTCCGCATGAAAAGACCCCTTTTTACGCGTTTTCTTATACGCGCATGTGTAAACCAATATATCTGAGTGACCCCCTGAGACCTTCAATAATTTATTACTATTTGCTTTCTATCTTTGAATCTTCATTTTTTAACGTGCCCGTAATATATAACCGATTGTTATTCAACACTGAATGTGCCTTGTATTCTTGCCATCAGGGTTCGTCAGCATCTGACCAGACCACCGGCAACAGTGAAGTTAGAACATTGAAGGGGGATGCCTTTTCACTCATTGATCTGTCTCAAATTGGCCTTGTGAGAATATGCCCACGTGTACTTATCATGGAACTGTCTTGTATGGTTACGGTTGCACCTGACATCCTGAAGCACCTACAGTTTCCAATGTTGCGTAACCTGGAACTCAAAAACAGAATGTCATTTTCACCAAGTCTGAAGGACTGTCCGTCATTTTGTCGCACACTGGAGGTGTCGTGGGCACGACTTGTCTACCTAAAATTCACTGACATTTTGCTTGGTAATGGTAACGCAACATCCATTCTACAGATGGCAAGAAAACAACGTGGACTGAATCGAGTCATGTAAGATGACATTATGTCTGTATTTTTAGTAGGATTGATTTCTTAATTCGGCAATATTACCCAAATCTATTTGCATGTAATACATAAGCTCACCTGAATTGCATTTATATAACGCGGATGTATGCCCTAGAACATTTAAACCATATGGGCAGTTCCAGCGTTAGCGGCAATTAACGTATTCAGGACATTTATTTTGCAAACTTTGAGGGGGCTTATTTCTAGAAACCATCATTTATCATTCTGGAATCCTATTTGTTGGTAATTCCTCACACAGGTCGCCTCTGAAGTGTTAACAGTTTTAAATTTGTAATTTAGTTATCTATAATTCCGTTTGTAATTATCACAACATAATGCTTGCACGTTAACGGGACACTTACATTTTTTGGACAGATTTATACACCTACGGCAGATGCATTTGTCCATAAATTTTGTGCGAGATTTAAGGCATTGTAAGTAAGAAGTTTTCTTCTCGAAATGGGTGGGAGAACTGTTTAAGTTGAAGTATGATCAATGTACATACCAAAGCATTCAGTATATTCTCTATTACAAGTGGACCATAAATAATTGTGTTCGGCGGAACATGTGAGATTTTTGAATATTAACGGGAACATTACTTTTTGAATGTGTCACGGACATACCTTACGACGCATACTGTTTTTTAGTCTTATATGTTTATACTTTAAAGATTTTGATACTAATGTAAAAGCTAATATTGTACTTTTGTGTCCTTTCTTTCTATAAAGAAACTACTATAAGTTTATTTCTGAAGTGCTGTCGAACTGTGAAATAAAGACTTCAAAGATTGTGCATTTTTTCAAAGGTATTAAACAATTTTGCAAGAAAATGTTTTTCTTTATTATATATATTTTATTCTATTAATTATACTCAAGATGATTCAATACCACTTCAAATTAGAAAAGAGTTCGATGAGTTCTATTAAAATACTACATTTATCTAGCTGTAGAATATGATTTCTCTGAATTAATTATCCAGATTTTCGATTTTGAGCTACCGGCAAAAATTAAACATTTCGCAGGAATTGCATTTGCATTTTAGTTTCAGTAGCTGCATTATTATCCATTTACGTGGATTGATTTTTACGTAATATGTTACAAACATCCAACTGTTGTAGGTTTTAGATCGAAATCAGTTTTAATCTATTATAACTGCACCATATACTGACAAAAATACTTATACTTGATTCTTTTGCTTTATATCTTTAATTCATCAGAACATTTTAACATGCAGTTAAACAATTGCGTCATATCAATATATTTCAAATATAATAATGATGACTATTTTTAATTACATTTCAGTCAAATCTTAAGAGATTGTCAGTGTTATAATCTCTCAGTGTTATATTTTCTTTATAGAATGACACGATGTGGTACAGACCGCAGTTTAGATCCTTTGTGCGAGGAAATCAACGAAGAAAGAAAGGATACTATCGTCAGAATTGAGCATGGAGCAGTGAGTTGAAGTTGTTATATAGAGCAAGAAATGATTATGTCTCGATTATTTCCTTATAATTCATGTTTTTCGGACAAGAGATGATTATACATACGCTAGTAGAATTTCAGAGATGCTGTTTTTTTTTCTAAAATAATGCAACTATTTGAATGTTCAGTTGGAGCTTTGGTAAATTGTATAGTATTACGTAGTTATCAAGCAGAAAATAGCAACGTGCTCTTGCAGATGTCTCCGCACCGAAGTTATCTCAGGCCGTAGGTTTTCATTGCGTGCGTGCGAACTGTCTGCCCGTCCGTCAGTTCATTACCGGTTCTCGATATTACGATAACTTAGAAATTAATAGCTGTATTCAGCACATATGTTTACATTGGTAGGTCTGCCAAAGCATATCTGTTAAAGTTGTAAAAAAACAACAACAAAAATTCAGTTACTTCAGCACAACATTGGGCAAAATACTCCAAAACGTCAGAAGGATAAACAATTTTTCAAAAGATGAGTCTTTCAAGTTTTCACCATCAAGAATTCTGATATAAGACAGTTGTCTCCCATTTAATCGATGTATTATTAACCTAGTAGTTACACTCCCTTGCCACCAACCGAAGCGGTACTGGAGATCATATTTGCATCATCTGATGAATGTAAATTTAACGTGCGCTGATTGGCTGGAATAGATATACATGTGGGGAGAGCGGGGCTCAGTTGGCAGCAATTTTCGGATTTTGCCTCTCAAAGAGTTGAGATAAATTCGATTAAATTAAAATTATAGCTATACGAGTCTTGAGGCGTGTTAATCTGGGCTATAAATGAGGGGTACAATTCAAGTTCAATACCTTTTTAGTTTCGTTATATAATTATTACTATAATGCACGTCATGTCAAGTGTGCCAAACTAACCCACCGCCCGGGTTAGTTGGCACACTGGGGCGGGGTAAGTTCGGCACGAGGATAAGCTTATGTATGGTACTGATACAGTGTTACATACCCCTACAAAGATCACATAATATTCAATCCATGAACAGATGAATACCCATTAATTTAAATTTCCTATTCACGATACTTACAGAGACCACTAAACACTTACTACAATACATGTACTGGTATATAGCATAACAGTTCCAGCATCCACTAGTCTATCACACAACAGCACACACACACCACACATCACCAGCCAAACATACAGTATATCATACATAGCAGGCATGCGTAGGCAAAGCATACTATGTACAGCATGCACAACAACTGACTACACACAGATTTTTTAAAATAAAGATACGTATTTTTACAGTCATGATAACAGTTCACAAACATTAAGAATTTATAGAGAATTACACTTTTTATGTGACATTTATTCAAACAAGTTGAAATAATTTGCATAGGTCTTAATTTTGCATAATTTTTATCTTCCCAATATGTCTGTCTTGATTTTGTACTCGGCCCTGGATCTTGTATGGTTTGTCTATGGTTGGATCCTTATGTACAGCTTTCAACATTGTGTAATCTTTCTATTTGGAAAAAAAATACTGGAAGTAATGCTTTATGAAATGCAATTTGTGTGAACTGCACGACATTATCACACATAACTCAATAATTCTGTATTGGGGGTTTAGTTGCACACATAACACATGATTCTGGTATTGGGGGTTAGGTTGGCGCACCCCGTTGCTAAAATGTGTGCCAACTAACCCCCTAACTCAAAGTGCCACTAACCCCGAGGCATTTTTGGGACTTATGGAGACCACTGTGGTTCAAACTAAGCAAACAAGACCAAATATCCACTCAAAGCCTTAATTTTTATAGATAAATACAGCCTATTTATAAATAGGGCAAATACTGAATTTCTTATCGTTAACCATTAATAAAAAAAAATAATCAATATTTTTTCGAGAATCAGATAAAATTACTCAGAGGCGAAAAAATCAAACTTATCCCTCGTAGCAACAAACCCAATATCAAAATCAATTGCTCAAAGTTTTATGGTGGAAGAGGTGTTTGCCAATGCCTACCCCCCAAGTGTATTACTAAGGAAAAAAATATTTAAGCTGTAAGAGAAAATTACAATGTTCCAACATACCCCACGCGCCAACTAGCCCCGCTCTCCCCTACCAGTTTTTACCAACAAAATGGAGTGGCGTAAAATGCTTTTTGCATTAAAATGCGAATTTTGTGTGAAGATAATCTGAGTGACTACTTGTTTTCCACTAAACATACGTTATCATCAAACAGCACCTGCCCTTATTTACTTTGTACTATACGCAGTTTTGATATCATAAAAACAGCATATATCGGTGTTTGATTCAGATCTGTAATCTGTAATCATTGATTGTATTATTTCATCTTGCAGCCAAATCGTAATCATGGAAGCGATGAAGACGACGACTGAGATTGCGTGATGTTCTACCAGTGACTCGATGGCTAGCATCAAGGATGATATCATAGTGAAGTACATGGTGGTATGAGATGGATTGTATGTCCGGGAGTTACAGGACAGGATTCAGGGTACAGATGAGTTAACATGTGTAACGTACGTATGTAAAGTAATGTGACACACAGTCCTAATGTCAGGCTTAAGGTCAATTACATTCCAGTTACATTCATTATTACACTACAGAAAGGAACAACCTACTTTAAAGCTGCTTGTTAATTGTTATCATTATACCCGCTGAACCCAGCCAAAAGTAAACTTATTATCAAGTTAACTAAAACCTGGTCAGAAGCTAGTGTAATGAAGAATGTAAGTATGGTAAATGTAATTGGAGTGTATTAAAGTGATAGGCTACCATTGTGGAGCTTCAATTTAAAAAATTGTCAAACTTTGATATCTGAGCTACATAGTAGTGTTCAAATGGACAAATAAACACCCTAGAATACAAAAGTTTGGAAAATTACACTGCAAATGGCAAGTTATACATGAATAAACAATAAAACTCGGGGCGAGTTTTATTAACCTAGATGTACACACAGTAAGTCTATGGGAGGAAATGGGCAAGTGAATCTGGTCGACTTACGATTTTCACTTTTTAAAGCACTAAATAATCACTTTGAAATACAATTTTTTTCAGGGCATCATTTTTAGACCTCATCAAAGACCCTGGTAGCATGGGGAATCATGCGGCTCAGATTTTTTTTAACTGTGGTAAATGTTAGCCAATACCTTTAAAAATTTGATGGAGCTCAACCCTAATTACAGAAATCAAATCAGTATAAGTATTGATTAACCGTGTCATTAGTACTCCATCAAGGATGCAATGTATGATGTCAGATGTGTGTTGTAATCCTGCAACTTTTATTCGTTATTCTTTCGGTGCATTTCTTGTTGTCAGAAATATTACGTCTTCAGATAATCTCCGTCAGTGTGTATAGATCATCTGCTTTCAATTATATTGTGTAAATGTTCGTGTAAAATATGTTTTGTGTTTGATACGCAATTATTGTATGAACTGTTTGAATTCTTCTGATGCAGTTTTTTAGCTAGGGTGTTTGGCCGGTGATAACAGTATTATTTGTATTAGTAAACATATACTGGTATACATGTACTTATTTTTGTAATAAAGCAGTGATGTGTATTTATATGTTTGTGTGCACAGATCAGGTGTTAACACATCTTTGTTGTTAATTGGCCTATTTCCCCGATATTTTGCAATTATTTTCCATTTTGGACAAATTGGAGCACCGTGCCACCAAAATAAACGTCATTCAAAATCACAGTTGTTGTTACGACGTAGATAATCATAGGTGCTACCTCCCTGAGCTTAGCCAAATTCACTCTCTCTTTTCTTCGGTTTCTTTCTTTGATAAAGAGGGTAATACTTTCAATGACCTCAGCAAAGGAAGCAAGGAAAATGCTCAGGCTTTAAAGGATTTACTTTAAAGACCAGTTAATCTTAACAGATAGAATGAATGCACAAAATAGAAAATGGCAATTTATTGTTCAATTACTACACATCTTTCTTTGTTGTTTAGATCAGTACACAGTTACTTATGTTATGTATAAAACAATGCAATTTACATTTTATTCAAGTGATATTTTGCAGGTATATATTTGGTGTTATTTGAGGTAAAAAAACATTTATGTCTTTGAGCCTGTTCCACTTGATTTTCCAGGAAAGGAGTGTTTCATGTTTATGATGTATGTATGTCTGTTTGTTTTACAGACACTATATAACACTGTGGAAGACACGTTTGAAAAATTGTCGAACTTTGCTATCTGACATATCTGACAGTGTTTGAATGGACATATAAACACCTTAGAACACAAAAGTTTGGACAGTTATGCTGTCACTAGTACAATATGTGCAGATTCAAATTGGCACATTAATTTCCTATCGGGCGATAGGAAATTCTGCAACACAGCAGTCTATGGGGGAAAGCTGGAATGGTCTCTCAATGATTTTTACTTTTTTAAAGCACTTACTGATCGTTTTAAACCGCAATTTTGTCAGGGCTTCATTTTCAGACCATGTCAGAGACACTGGTAACATGGGGAATCATGCATCTCAGATTTTTTAAACTGGAAACACTGTTATGTATGCATTCATTTATCTAATATGTGACCCATAGCAATGAAGACCACATGAGTCGCAATATGCATGACACACACACACACACACACACACACACACACACACACACACACACACACACACACACACACACACACACACACACACACACACACACACACACACACACACACACACACACACACACACACACACACACACACACACACACACACACACACACACACACACACACACACACACACACACACACACACACACACACACACACACACACACACACACACACACACACACACACACACACACACACACACACACACACACACACACTACAACACACACACACACACACACACACACACACACACACACACACACACACACACATCATACACCCACACACGCGCGCGCGTGGGCAAATTTGTGTTTGTGCATAAAAATTGCACTCTTGATATATTTTGTTCGTATAGTATTATTGATATTTCAACTATTCGATGCCGCATTATAACGGCTCCCAAAAGTTTGAAATTGTTTTTCGAATTTTCTCGACTTTTTCTGTTCTAGAATAATTATGCTAATTCATACGGGCTTTGTTGTGACGGGTCACATATCTTTTCCCCTTTTTACGTAAACATGTAACCGTATTTATATCAACTTTGTTTAGTTCAACTTTGGAGTTGTCCTTTGTAGTCAAGCTTATTTAAGCTTTGCGGGTGGCCTCTTTTAAAAATTCAATGGGATCTTATATCTGTATATATTATCACACATTTTGTGTACAAAGAATGTGAATATATATATGTATATGTTTTTATTTCACTTGATGTGAATATTTTTATCCGTTTAAATTTTTAAAAAATATGAATTTGAATTTGAATGTGTGTGTGTGTGTGTGTGATGGTGTGTGCGTGTGTGTGTGTGTGTGTGTGTGTGTGTGTGTGTGTGTGTGTGTGTGTGTGTGTGTGTGTGTGTGTGTGTGTGTGTGTGTGTGTGTGTGTGTGTGTGTGTGTGTGCACTGCATTTCAAATTGCGCAAATATTTCGTACATGTTTTGATATTGATTTTGATTTTGATATTGATATTTTACTTCGCGGTTTGTCTGGTATGGCAAGCTGAGACGCCAGAATACGCGGCGTTCCGATGACCGCCGCTGTTGAAAAATTGGCAAATTTGGGAAATTGCATTGCCTCCGAAAAATGGCCCCAGAATCAAAACGCCTTACTCAAAATCAATGATCTTGGTATCATTTTATTGGAAAAAGAATGTTCTAACCAACGAAATACAAGTTAATGACATTTTGCCGATAATGGTGAAGAAATTAGCGATCATACTCGTAGCTTTCTTTCTGGGCCACCCTGTATAACACACTGAATAATGTGGCAGAAGTCAAGATAAAGTCACAAAAGTACTTATATACATTAACCCCTAAGCAAAGCATGATTATATACTTAGAAACATTAAACGAGGGAGAGCTTAGCTAAATATTATCTCTTTCATTTAGTTTCTTTATGTGTTAAAGATGGTAATACATTAATTGATTTCAGCAAAGAAATAAAGAAAGTTTTCCAGCTTTTAAATGAATTAATTTAAACATATGGAAATAAATGAAAAGCAAATGAAAATTACTACATGTACATATTGTTGTTAAGAGTGGATCAAACGTACAAAAATAACGTAGTTTGAGTAATATGCTGATTTGTGAAACAATAAAGAATTCAATAGGAAAGCAAGCTCTATGTCCTTATCCGTGATGTGATTTGCATTTTGTTTTTTCATCTGCTGAAGTCACTAAGACTCTCTTGATAAGGGTATTCACAACACGGTGTGCCACCTGTCGGTCATGTGCAGACAGGCCAATTTCCAACTCTGACACGGAACTAACTCGTAGTTCCTTGCATGCTTCCGGGTCGACATCAGTTCTGCCGCAGCGTTGTGGCGTGCCAGTTTCACCCACTTTATGTCTCATATCCACCGGTATTTCTCCATTTATTATTATTAGTTTTTTTTTTAAGTGTGGCAGTGTGTGAATGTTCTGATGCTTCACAAATCAAAACCATTGCAAAAGCAGAGGAAGATTTTAATTGAAACGGTCCAAATATCGCAAGAATATTGACGGCATGTGTTGTTCAACATTACATGTACAATATATTGGCTTAATATCTAGTATTTCCCCAAGAAGCATTACGGATTTCGGCCTGCCCCTTGCACCCGATAGGTAACCAACTGTATTGTGAATACTGAAAATTGCTTGTTCATCAATCATGTTCCCTTCAAATTAAAATTATATTCGGGATATGATTTTGAATTAACATCCCATTTAGAATGAATAAAGCCATTTAATAAACTACATGTATATTGTTCTCTGTACTCCACAGATAATGCTATGTAAGACACACACACACACACACACACACACACACACACAACTACCACACCACACAACACACACATGCTCACACACACACAACTACCACACCCACACAACACACAGACACACACATGCTCACACACACACACACACACACACTTATATCAACATGATATTCATGTATTATACACTTATCGCTTCCTTACTACACAAATAAGTGACCAAACTAATTTTGTTTCAATTACATAATCATAATCATCATTACTGTCTTAGTGTCTTTATCATAATACATGTAATCACTATCATCATATTCTCATTATCATGATAATAATCATCACTACCACTTAGATCATCTCCATCATCACCAACATCATCATTGCCATCATCACTTTCCTCCTCTTCATCATCGTCATCATCAAGACCATCCTCCTCTTCAATTCCACTCAAAATGATATTCTAAAACTATGCCACTGGTCACAGTCAACAAACATGCACAAACGTGGGTGTGTTATGTCAAATAGAAGGACTGACTATTTTATTGCGAAATAAAGACGATACAATACACTATTAACTTACATGTATCTGTAGATATGGTACATTCTATTTAATATCAAATTTTTACAGTCATGATATCATAAACATTTCAGTTTTAGCTTCCATTTCAACAATTTTAAATTTCAAAAGTTGTCAACAACAAAAGCATGTCAAAAAAAATCAGATATACACATTTTAAAACATTTGTAACTTTTTTAGTCCTGTTTCATCCAGTACCTCATCACTTTCTTATTGTAAGATAAAATGCATTTCAAATTTGCAAATATTGGTCTTTGTGTTGAATCATTATGTTCACAAGACATGGTGCAACGGATATATAGGTGGGTATATCTTGGGGTACATATACTTTGTCGGTCAGAAACAGAAATTCATTGCTTCCAAATGTCATTGTCTATGGGAAGAGTACAGGAAGAGAAATGTGGATTTTAAAAGGCAGGCAAAATATGTTAATTACGAGTAAAAGCTGATTAATGGTTTGGTATATAATAAATTTATTTCTCAGTTGAAAAAAATGTATCTCTTCCTGTAAACACACCGATTCTACACATGGTACAGAACCATACGGACTAACATCTAACACCAATGACAATTTTCTGCCAAACAAAATATGCAAACAATTTCTTGAATTACATCATTTTCATTGTTTGGCCCCTTAACTACTGCAAAATGGAGGTTTCCTTTTTTTATTAATTGCTATAGTAAAGATAATAATATTTTACATAGTATGCCACCGAAAATTGTTCCCAAACAGATACAGACAACACCATTTTGGCACAAATTTTTATTATTTTGTTAACACAACATGCATCTATTATCAAAAGACCGAAGTAAATTTCTTATTGGTTCTAAAATCATGGAAACGTTTCAAAATTCACAAAATCTAAAACCACCAGAAATATTCAGCATATACAGTAGTCACTAGCAATTTGATTCTGAAGACAAATGACAATTCTCTTGTTCTGAATTCAGGCTGGAGTTTAAGCATAATATGTGGAGCTCTGACTTTATATAACCCCCACTCACAGTGTTTTACCGTAATTTCCCATGTTTATTTATTTTTATACCCTTATAAAAGCAGGTGTACACAATGTTGGAATAAAATTGGATTCACTGAGTCCAATATATATAAATTGTTTGGTCAAGATGGGAGTTGCAAAAGAAATTGTTATTGGGTAATATAAAGCTGAGGCAGATAAGCTTCATTTCAAGAAATACCAATAATTATTTTATGGGACAAAGAAAGAATCCAGTTTCATCATTGTTTTCCAGATTTTCTCTATAATCCATACCACACCTTACATAGAATGAACAATCCTCTGGTTTTCAAAAAGCAGGAGACATGTTTCCTTGATTTGATGATTCTTTTTTAGATAATCTTTCAGATTTTCCCCCTACTAAATACCTTTTTGAAACTCACAGGCAATTTCTGCTCACATCTGTGGAAGTGAAATTTAATTCATTCATACATAATTTGGTTCAATGGACCACATCGCATATTAAAATAATCTCCAGTTCATGAGAACTATTCGTCAAAATTCATCAGTAATATAATATTTTTACATTTATGGCAACTTGCACCTCAGAGGTTATACATGTATCTGAAATAGTTACAACATAATTTCACAGACTAGTTCACATGCAAATTCGCAAGTACAGCAAGCCCGTACTTTATACAAAGCATATACGATAGTCCAGCTACTTTAAGGGAGAATGATATTCTTCAAGGCTGAGGCAATAGGATTAAGTCATGAATTTTTCGTTTCTAACGAACTCTAAAGGAATCTTTTTCAAAATATTGAAATCCGCTAGCAAATCCAAAATCAGTCGGTACTTCATCAACGATCATGCTGTTTAGCTGACAGGGGAATCCACTAGATGACCACGTGTCCTTGTAGTTGAATGATGCACAGTCACTGTCCCCTAGACACTTGATCACGCATTCCAGGAAATTGCGGACTTGATAGTTGCCAATGCGGTGGCCAGAGAGGGCGTAGTTCTTAATGCTGTGGTATGGGTTGATGAAGAATGACTGGGAGCCAGGTTTGAAATCAGCAGGTGCCACTGTGGAGATATAAAGAAAACAAGTAAATCAGTAAATTACACATTGCATTATATACGTCCCTGCCAAAAGTGTAGATCTGTGGAATGACATGAATGTTGAAGTAGCATGTTTCATTAATTTTTAATAAATTTTCAAAATTTGGATAATTAATGAATTTCAGACTATTGTGTAGAAGTTTGGAAGCCCCCACAAAGCCCCTATCAGATAAACCACACAGAATTTAAATTTGCAGTGAACTGTAGGAAAAGCAGCATTTTTAGTTAAGTTTGAATTAATTTGCATAAATTTGCATAAGTTTGCATAATTAATGAATTTCAGAATTCTGTGTAGAAGATTAGAAACCCCCATCAAAGGCCTTTCAGATAAAATAAACAGAATCATAATCAGATGTGAAATGAAGGAGAAGTAGCATTTTAAGTGTTTTTGAAGAAAGTCACATAAATTTGCATAATTAATGAATTTCAGAATTCTGTTTAGCAGTTTGGAAGCCTCCACCAAGCCCTATCAGATAAACCAAACAGCCAAAATATTCTTTGATATTTTTATAATATATTAATTAACTTACTGAGACATCTGTAAGTGACTTCCAGATATTTGTAAGTGCCCATGCATGGTTCCTTGTTGGCATAGTAACTCCAGTGACTTGGTACGGTACAGTTCCTCTCATTGGTACACAGGTCTCTCACTGCCTGGAGGACACCGGGGGTTGAGCATTGTTGGAAGGAGGTGAAGGAAGGCAGGTTTTCCCTGTAGGCACATCGAAAATCATCTGAAACAGAACATACAAGGTAGAGTTAGAGCTATGCTGATTGGTACTGGTCAGGGTATGGTAGCATAGACCCCATCTGACCAGTAATAAGCTTGGAAATTACAGTTTAGACTGGCACAAAAAATCTAAAACATTGAAATCCTAATATTAATTGTTGAAAAATTGGCATTTTCATCAAAAATGCCTGTTTTTATCTGTATAACACAATTTATTTGCAAAATTATAAGATTTCAGCCTTAAAAAGCTCAAACTCTACAGTACGGCCTGAAAGAGGTTTTTACAAGAAGAAACTTGTGAGCTTCGACGGAACCCAAGATCTTGTAAAGGCCTTAACATTTTTTGACTCAGTAGCCAGGACGGTACCTTGACTGCAGATAACAGCCCTCAGATAGTTCTCAGAGGGAAAAACTAGCGGTACTTACCTTCAGTCCGTCCATATTCTGCATTCAGGATTCTGACGTGGGGATGAGAGAGTGGACACTCAATGGACAAATCATCATGGTCTTGGCAGGCATACAGGGTCATGTCATTCTTGGGACGGCCAGCTGAGAAAAAGGACACAAGATTAAGACTTAGGATGTGATGATATGCATGTAGTAAATCAGTTAAAGATTGTAGTCCTCATTTTGAAACCCACAGCATTGCAATCAAGAAGAAATAGATCCAATATGAATTTAACAGATAAGATATAATGGAATTGTACTTCACCAACCGGCTTTTGCGACAAGTATGCCATTTTGACAGAAATCACAGCTTTTAAAACTAATCTTACAATCTGGATCTTCTCTACAAAGACCCTGTTTAATTCAAAGGTGCAATGGTGGTGTTTTGATATTTTTTTCTTGTTAATCAAGAAGTAAAATGAGATTATGTTTTCATTATTTTACTTTATGGTGTAAAACTAAAAGTGGCCAATTGGTATGATATTTCTCACACACGATACTACATGTATTATATTGTAATTTCAGTCTAAGGTTTGAGAAGAGTTTATGAAGTCACTCTCACCCTACCAGGTACCCATAAAATGGATAACATGTAAGAGTGAATAGGCTTATATTTTCCTCACCTTGGCATTGGTACGTTACTTCTAAATATTTGGATGATATACTTGAGCAGGGATCAGTGGAGGTTAGGAGGTCACCATTCACCTGGAATATAACAAAAACAAGTGAGAAGGTTCAAAATATCTGAGAGCTATCATCAACGATATATTCATCAATAAATCAATACTAATCTTTTGATAAATTTACCATAATCGATCATCAATTGAATAAACTACTGAATACTGAAATACCAGTCACTGATTCGAGAAAATATCACAGTTTTGAAATTTAAGATACTATATAGCAATGTGGAAGCTCCATTTTAAAAAATTGTTAAACGTTACTATCTGATATATGTGACAGTGTTTCCATGGACAAATAAACACACTAGAACACAAAAGTTTAGACAGCTATACTCTCACCAGTACAGATATAAATCGACACATGAATTACTCTCAGCTCATGAAAATTCTGCCATAATAAAGCATTCTATGGGAGAGAACAGAAATGGTTGTTCATGATTTTTACTTTTCAAAAGCACTTAACCCCTTGGCTACGAGATTCTGAAAATTCCATTGAGTTAACGCAGGACACATCCGGTTCCCGTAGCCAATGGGTTAATGATCATTTTGTGGTAATACATAAGACAGCAAATTTCCACAAAAAATCCATCTTTCCTTTCTTGAGAAATCGCAGTAACCAAAAGGGTTTCCCACATTATTGTCTGGATATTTTGCTAAGTATTCTGCGAGTTATGATCCTTGAACCACAAAAGTCAATCAATCGGTACAAGGGTGAGACATAAAAATAACAATATTCAGGGAATATTTATCTCATTATTAATGTTTATTGTTTGTCAGACATTGCATTATTATTTATCTTTTTTTTTTTTTAGCTTAAAGACACTATATAACACTGTGGAAGATCTGTTAAAAATGTCAAACTTTGCTATCTGACATATCTGACAGTGTTTGAATGGACAAATAAACACCCTAGAACACAAAAGTTTGGACAGTTATGCTGTCACTAGAACAATATGTGCAGATACAAATCAGCACATTAATTTTATATCGGGCGATAGGAAATTCTGCAACACAGCAGTCTATGGAGAAAAGCTGAAATGGTCTCTCAATGACTTTTACTTTTTTAAAGCACTTAATGATTGTTTTACACTGCAATTTTTTCAGGTCTTCATTTTTGGACCGTATCAAAGACACTAGTAGCATGGGGACTCATGTAGCTCAGATTTTTTAAACTGGAAACACTGTTATACAATGCCTCTAATATTTGTAACTGAAGCAGATTAAAAATGATTTGCCATTTTATTCTGGTAAAAACTTGTTGCACTATTTTAATTCATATTTTTTCACCAATTCTTTTGGAAGTGTTTTCCACTGTGTTTTCCCCTCCAAAAAGAAACACAACTGCGAATTTCTGAATAGACTGTCTCACCGGTAAACTGCAAGTCCTCTGGTTCTGGCAGTATGCCTCCACCAAGGCCTGGGTATCGGTAGACCTGCATGTTGTTGTTTCATCATTGCCGTCGGCAGCAGGGCAAACGTGAGATGAACTTCCCACCTGCGTTCTACCGTAAAACGCGTCTGTGATGTCGATGTAAGTACCGTCGGGACAGGAGACGGACAGCTCAGCATCCAGCCCCTCACAACCAAACACAGTAATGGAACCAGTCGGAAGATCATCTGTATTGAGAGAGGGGGACAAGATGATGTTCTAGGAAACCACCTTCTGAACAATTCCCTCCAGTATAAAACTACTGCTTGTAAGACAATTTCCAGGACAGTTACTAGGAATACTGCTGGACAATATACTCCTAAAACAATTACCTAGGGGAGGGGGTAGATGATCTTGGGGGTAATTACCTTGGGGTAAGTACTTATGTGTATGTATGAATTGTTCACAAACTTCTTTGACTTCTACAATAATTTTGTGGGTTGATTTATTTCACTCAGAGTTTAGTTTAGGTATTATGTTAACAAATCAGTGGTCTAAGAGAAGCAGAAATTCAAACAAAAATATGCTCCAGCTAGACAAATAGAGATACAACTCTGTTCCTTTTCTTTCAGTACGGTACTTTGAATTTTGAAAGCTTGTAAATAATGAAACCATGCTTTCTCATTTTTTCTTTATGTCACACAGTTTCCTTTTCTTTTAATCTACAGTATACGCCATATATTTCGCGTCCATATATTTTCGCGATTTTACGTCAAGACAGTGAATTCGCGAGAGTATATTTTCGCTGTTTTATTTATTGTCATTCACTTTGTACTAAAATCAGCGAAAGTGAAAATTTTGCGGTTCAGTAAGTCGCGAAATCGCCGAAAATAAAACCAACCCAAAGATATTCAGCTATACCAGTATGTCCTTTATATCACATTATCGTTGGTTTTTACACCCTACACACAGCAAACAGATAGACAGACAAACCTTTGCAGTCAAATGTGACTTCCAGTTGCATTTTGTGTGTAGTACAGTCTGTTGCTCCCAAGTAGTACTCATCAGCCTTAACGGTACAGGTGACTTTGTTGTCGCACTGGGCTGCTACCACGGACTTGACGTCTTGGCTAGAGCAGGATGCAGCTAAATGTGAAAAAAAAAGAGATGACATCAAAATTGGATCAAAACTTTGATACAGTTTTGGCTCAATCCAATTATGTGAGCTTGTATCTTTATTACTTCATAATTAAATCAAAATGTTTTAATGCAGAGTAAAGTTGTGGTAAAGAGTGACAATTTTCTCATTTTGTTTTTAAAATGGACCTATATTATTTATGAATGCCCTAAAAATCACATATTCTGAATTGCTTCCACTTTCTTATTAAACAAAGTGTACATGTTTGCCCAATAATTGTTTAAAAAATTACACTACATCTGAAACACCTCTTTTTATGTTTTATGTTGTTTTTAATGTCTTGCATAACATACCTTCTGAAAGACTCATGACAAATTTGTCTCTTATTCCTTTCTCAATCCCTTTCTCCACATTTTGACACTTATATATATAAATATATAAATATAAGAAGAATTAAAGACCACATCCAGAATATTCATTCACTACAAGTACATTATTTATCTTTTCATCTTTATTCTTTTAGAGTTTTCAATCAAGTTTAGCTAACTAGCATCTCTTTATTTTGGAAGTGCCAGGTTTGGGAAAGAAGTAAATTAATTTAACATATCTTTTTACAGAAATTATTGATGTACCTTAAATCTACTTGCACAAATAGATCTAAAATTAATTTTCTTGTCTACTTGCAGAATCATTCATACAGGTTAATCAACTGAGAACTTAACCTGTTGCCTCCAAGACTCTAACATTTCCAGACAAATGATACATGATACATCCAGTTCCTGAAGCCAATGGGTTACTAGTCTTGCGATGACTTACTATTATCTGAAGGGGTCTCAGTGCAGGAAGGCGGGGTGGTTGTTGTGACAGGTTTGTAGGCCGCACTTGTAATTTCGATGAATCGATTGTTGCCATAGCATGCAATCTGAAGGTCCTCCTCTTTGCAAACTTGGTAGGTTGACGACAGGGTATTATTGCCTTTAACCATCAAAAAGGGAAAGAAATAAGCACTGAATGTGATTAATATCCTCACCGTAGATGGAAAAGGAGGCTAAATCCATTATTAAGAAACAATTTGAATGAAAAACTTCTGAAAGATACCAACATGATGATTAACCTTTTGGGCTTAAATTTTCTGCAATGTTTGTTTTGGTCAGAGAGTGTTACTTATATTCACCCTAAATCTCTCACTTTTCTGGTATTTTCAGGAATTATATTTCATAAACAATTATCAATTAATGTCTGCACTTGCTATTGATATCTTACTCATCAAACATAAGTGACACTTACACCACAAAGAAAACAGGTTATTTCAGTCAACATTTGGTTGATGGGTGGCCTGTTCCACCTGCCATCCCATGGGTTAAGTATAATATTATCAAAAGTACATTTTGTAAAATGCAGTTTCATTAGAATTCCTTTAAAATTGTATGTATCATAAAGTTTTTGTTCAGTAGGTTAAAATCAAATCAAACACCTACAACTTTTCTTGCAACAACAACTGTGTTCGTTCAATATATGCCCAAACATACAACTAACCTGCAAACATTAACTAATGCAAGTAAATACACAAGAATACTATACCTTGAAGGAACTTGAAGCAGGTATACTCCACCTCCAGGTACTTGTACTCACTACCGCATGGATCGGAGGACAGGGCATTCAAGATATCTGTTTGGACGTCAATGACACATTGCCGTTGGTTGCTACACTGGGCCTGGACCAGGTCTAGGACTTCGGAGGTACTGGCTGAGCAGCTGGTATCATAGGTGTGATTGGACCATCTAAGGGAGGAAAAAAATATAAATTTGATTTCTGTTGCTTTTTCAGGGTTCCCATCATTTTTGAAAACAAACTTCTTTGATTTATCCGTGATGGAAGTTACAAATTCCAGGATCATCAATATGAGGTATTTCTTGCTTCCTCAATTTCCTTCTTGCCTTGTGTCCAATGTAAGGTCATGAGGTAAGAAAGTTAGACCACTGGACAAATCAAATTCCCCAATTTTTCTCTGACTTGTGGGACTTTTTCTTAATTGTTTCAAATTCCCTGAACTTTCCCTCACTGGAAAAAGAGCTAGTCTTTTTCAGGTTTTTACCCTGATTTACAGGTTG
Organism: Eucidaris tribuloides; assembly: GCA_001188425.1. NCBI lineage: Eukaryota > Metazoa > Echinodermata > Echinoidea > Cidaroida > Cidaridae > Eucidaris > Eucidaris tribuloides. The sequence continues at coordinate 13,438 of JZLH01S0621102.1, read as the reverse complement.
GATTTGAATCCTGTTTTACCTAATTTTCATCATGTGACCTTGCATTACCGATAAAACCAATTGTTGCACAATACATTGTGTTGTACGGCTCAAAATGCAGTATAGGCTGAAGTATAAATTTTGCAACTTAACAACCAAAAAAAAACTTCATTAGCTGCTATACATATACAAAATGAATGAGCATGCTGCAAAATTGCAAAAATAAATTCTCGCAATTTCCCCATCTGGAAGCAAAATCATGAAATATTATGTACATTAAATACATGGAATATACAGTAGGTGATTTGTGGGGAAGATCATCTAGTTTTTATTTTATTGGCCAGGGCATGATTTATTTTCAGTAAGTAAAAAAAAAGTCTCACCTGTGAGGGCAGTGTTTGCCACTTCATTCTTCGTCTCCACTAGAACACATCTCAATCGCAGATAGCCACCTGTCGTTGACATACAAGACAGCTTAAGCAACTGTTCTCACACGCCAGCCTCACGCTTTAAGCCCACTGCAACACAAAAAATTCAACACAAAATCTTAACCCTTGGTCCTCATATGCCACATGACATCCATATTGTCAATGACAACGATGCACATCTCCAATTGGTGATCGTGAGGAGGTAAATCCCTGAATATATTTTTACCGAAAAGTACACAGAATAATATATTTCAGTTTTACAACCTGTCATATATATATATTATTCTCTTTTTTCGACAGAGCATTAAGCATAAAACTACATCATAAATCCAATGTATGACTGCAAAATTGTCATATTTCTGCTTACATTAGAAACGTCATTTCTGAGTTGTGCAAGACTAAGCATCTGTTAGTGCTCATGCACCGAAGGGCTTAAAATTCATATACATTATCTACAAATACTGAAGTCCAAAATTTCATTTTCGATGAACGACTAATCCGGAATTAATTGGTTCATCAGAAATGTTACAGTTGGAGTCAACGAGAAAGGAAAATGCAAAGAAACAAAAATGGACAGTGTCATATGAATTTTGTTTGATCTTTGATCTCTTCAAAACTTCATTTAATCTTTTTGGTATATAGAAGACAACACCATTATTGTGTGTCTAAAGTTATTAATAGAAGCAGATTACTTACAGTGTTGTACAGTGACTTCGCATATTGATATTTCATCACTTCTTCCAATGACCTGTATGCTGACAAAGCGCCCTCTCTTGACCTCGTTACAGAACACGGCATTGGAACCCGTTTTTGCAGTTGAAACGATGTCTCCACAGGCTTCGTTATTTGAAATGTCAGTGCTGTTGCCTATCCTTACTTCAAAGTCATTTAGATTAGCTGAAGACAAAAGAAAACATGACAATATTATTTGAGGTGAATGGTGGTATTGTGTGGGCTAAAATGTGGATGTAGTCCAGTTAAACCTGTATAGAAAGGACCCTCAAAGTGAAATAGTAAAAGTGTCCTTTTTAGACAGGTGTCTTTGCTTTATAGATTGATTCATGTGTAGTTTGCACTCTGTGAGGAGTTAGTTTTGTGTCCCTTACAGGCAGGGCATCCTTTCTGAACAGGTGTCCACTAAACAGATTTTAACATATTACTTTATTTACAGCAAGCTATACAGTGCGTCCCAGAAAATACAGAACCCTAAAACAAAGCCTTATTGTGCCGAAGCAATGGGGTGTATGATTGATTTTAGGGTTCCGCTTTTTCTGGGATGCACTGTATATCAAATGAAAGTTTGGACAGGACAACATATTTTCACATTCATCAGCAATCAAACTCATTATCTTCAGTGAATTAAATTATTGATCTGCAAAAATTGGCAAGGCAAGAGTTAAACTGATAATCTACTTTCTTTCTCACCAGCATCACTGTCGCTATCACACGTGTACACCGTGACCACATTGATGTCATAGGTCGCCTGTAGGTCAACCACCCACCAGGGTTCATACTCATTGGCAGATTGGGTGCACCAGCCTGCACTGCAGTCTACCTCTAGGATGTAATCTGTGGTAGAGTTGACGGTGTCTTCTGAGCTGGCCAGGCTGCTCATGTTGGCTACCTTGCCTCGGGCAAAGTCACTTCCTGTATGGAGAGAAATTAAGGGAGACTGTGATATATGCAGAGACAACAATATATATGCAGAAAAATTATGAATTATGATTCTCTTTATATAATCATAATGAAGTCAAATTATAAAATTCAAATTTTAATCGAAATCTCATTTGATTGTAAACTAAACATGCAACAATCACTACCAAAAACCTTATGTGTATGAAGTATGCATGTTATGTTTCATGAAATTCCCAGGGCCACCAAGCCTGAGCTAAGGCCAAATAGGCCAAGCCCAATCTGGAATTGACTACCATCCATATATTCCCTACAAGCCATATCCCCTACCAGTCCAGCTATGTCCCTAACCAGCCACACCCCTTCTCAGCCACATAACTCCAACCAGCCACATCCCGTATCAGACATGCCTCCAACAGGTCACACCTTCATCCAGCCACACCTTAACTAGCCACACCCTCAACCTGTAACACCTCCAACCAGCTATACCCAATTAGCCTTTCCCCAACAAACCACAGCCCAACCAACCATATCCCCAACTTATCACATCCTTAACCCTTTAGCACCTGAACCACCCGAAACCGCTCCTCTTATTACTTCCTAGACCGCCCGAAACCGCCCTTCCGTAGAATGTGCTGTAGTATCGATTGTACACCCGTAGTTCACTGAAATGCCCAAAACCGCCCGTACGTAAATTGTGCTTTAGTATACATTGCACGCCCTTGTTTTGTGCACCGTTGAGGGCAATATTGTTATACCTTCCAGGGAACCATAAGCCATTATCTACAGAGTCTTCAGTGGCTAAAGGGTTAACCA
>JZLH01S0621099.1:54614-79885 GCA_001188425.1 Eucidaris tribuloides | reverse complement strand
TGTGTCTCAGATCTGTGAGGTCATCCCCCAATCTATAATCCACTCACATGCACTGAGACATGTGTACGTCAGATACACACAACCGTACACAGGCTACACGCTACAGCCAGCTAAACTCCCGGTATACTCCACGTACGTGTATACATGTGGCACACACAAAAAAAACCGGCACAGAATACCAGCATGCTTATGCCGTCTACGTATAGTGTCTCTCTCTCTCTCTCTCAGTAGACAAACAGCAGCGCTGCCGGCCCAGCCAGTTTAAGCAAAGAGCGTTCGGTCACGTTTGCTCCCATTGCCCTTTGAGCTAGTCATGTGACCTTAGCCAGTGCATGCTCCACAAATTCAGTGTATTGAGGAGAAAAAAAAAAAGACCATGGGAGCGAGAGAAAAAAAATAAAACCCTGACCTCTGTTCAGAATCGAGCATGCCAAACAAAAGGCAAAATTCTGCACCCCAAAATGGGACTATGACAAACACACTATAGGATGATATGCATCACTGCACACTATTCATTTACCTGTTTATCTTTATAATCCTCCCCCATGCACCCCCCCCCCCACTTTTCCAAAAAAAAAAATATATATATATATTTATATTATATTGTTGGGAGTATTTTCCGTTTGTCCACTTGCACTGTGATATATGAAATTAAGTATCTCCTGCAGGTAGTTTGTTGAACTAAATCAAACTTTTGGGGTGTCTAATTTTAAAGTTTATGCAAAAGCTGACGACCTTTCTTTATCAAACGAGTCTGAAGTCCGAGGTACAGTCGAATGTTCGGTCATAGTCCGTGGGTCCAGGTCCACAGTTCATTATGACATGCACCTGTCGTGACCAAGGCACCACTGGAATTTTGACATCTAATAATTTGCGATAGGACACGCATCACGAAAAACACTTGACTTTTAATGATTAGGCCTAAAAATTTATGTGCAGTACATTTCCAGTCTTTCACATGTCACACAATGCACAAGTGTATACGATCCTTTGTCCGATTATATTCCATTGTTATTGACGGAGTAAAATCCAATACACAATGCAAAGTTTATATGCACCTTTGTCCGATAATATTCCATTGTTATTGACTATGTAAAAACCAATATTTTCTTGTCATTGTCGTCACTGTTGGATTCTTTTATTTGAAACTGATTGCGCTATTAGTCATTTATTGGCGTAATTCACCCCAAGATCTTCCATAGTTTCATATCACAAATTTGTCTTTTTTAACCACAATCTTATTTAGGAGTTTTCCATACTTTTTGCCTACTTGATTTAACAAGAAAAAGAAATGTTTGCAAATATACAATCAGGTATATAGTATTTCTTCATTTTTCAGGATTGAAGGAGGCGTTACAAAATAAAAGAATAAACTAAGTGAAAAGATAAATTTAATGCTTTTTTTATATCTTAATGCTGTGATTGGGGAAAATATTGTTTGTTACGGTATAAACAATTAAGCACCAAAACTAGAGGATGGGTAGAACAAAGGCTAACAACTAATTTTCCAACAATGAAAAAAAAATGTAGAAATTACTTTCCCATGTAATCTAGGTCTGTTTGTGACACGGTCAGTAACATACATGTTCATGAACAAACATCATTATTCAACATTAACAGGATGTAGTTGCCATGAATACCACATCAAATTTGACTTCACATAGATCTGATAATCAAAATTACAGACGAACATAAATATTTCTCCAGTCGGGACATAAGCACGCCCCAAAGTAATCAATATTCAATGTGCAAATGACAATGCCTTAACTTTTTTGAGTGTATCACAGGAAATGTGAAGACCTACCCCCCCCCACCCAAATAATTTGAACAAGATTGTTTGTTTAAATTTTTCAGATGGGAAAGACTATTATATCCTAATGCAATCAGTATTCAATGTATTACTGACAAGGCCTTAACATTTGTTGACTGTATGACAGGAAATGTGAAGAAGACTGTCCCTTCCCTAGCCCTCTCCCCCCAATTTGAACGAGATTGCTCATTTGAATTTCCAAAAGGGGAAGAGTTATGTCCCAATCTAATATCAACATTCAATGTGTTACCGTCAAGGCTGTGACATTTTAGCCTTTATGGCAAGAAAAATGATGAAAATTATTTTTCCTCTTTTACCTCCCCATCCCCCACCTCCCCATCCCCCCCCCCTCAAAAAATTTCGTCATCATCCTATACATGTAGACTTAAGTTATACCCTCTTTTGAAACTAGCTACAGGACATTTACTGATTTACACGGGAATTAATAGTAATCCACACATGACGGGAACAATTTTTTCAACTTCTCAGTTTCCCCCCTATGCGCAGGTGTTGCGGTAGTGACTCTGCGGACAATCGCCGCTTCCCGGTGTCGCCAAAATAACACGACGTACTCCCCCCTCTTGTCATGGCCCGAAACATGCAGGAGACAGTCTAGACTATACAAGTAGCCACAGCTTGGGAAAACTCTCATTCAGTTTCACCCAATACCTCTCAAGGCATCGCCAGAAATATCTCCAGTTTCCGATCGTGATTTTTTTTCCCTCCCCTTTCCTTCAAGAAAACTAAACGAGGGAGAGAAAAAGAGAGAGAAAAGAGCCAGACGTGTGATGTTCTATTAGTTGTCGCACGGAGGCAATGCACCGCTGGTCAACGACCCGAATGAAGAATGGTAGATTCCCGATTCATCCAGATTTTTCACACTTGCCGAAGTGTTTGTGGTCCGTTCTGCCATCAAATGCACGCCCGCAACTTCATTCTGGTTTTTGTTTATGACTTTGGGTTGTTTATGGCAACTTGCAGGGGTTAGGTGTGGTCAACAGCGCAGGATACAAAGCGCTCATAACCGTACAAAAGCATTCAAATGCTTACACTAAGTCTTGCAGGTTGTGAATGTACCCCAGAACTTACAATTATGTGAAAGATTGAAAGTAGTAAAAGTTTGTATCAATTCTGAAACACCAAACACTATGAATAATGATTATGATATTTAGTTTAGTGATACCAGTTTCCTATCAAACATACACTTGGTGATCCTACTGGATTTCAAGGTACAATACAGTTCTAAGCTGTGCACTTTAAAGACATTTTAAAACAAAGTTTGATAAAAACCATGATACTTCTCGTCAGGCATTACAAAACAACATCTAAACGTACTGAAAATGGTTTTGAATGACAGATTGCCATTTTCATTTAATCAAAAATCACCATGTATTGGCAAAATATTGAGCTTAAAGTGCGCAACTTGCATATGGACAAGATGACTTTTAACCCGTTGACTACGAGATTCCACAAATCCCCATAGACTTTGTACAGGAGCCATCCGGTTCCCGTAAGCAACGGGTTAATACATGATGTATAAAACAAGATGGTTGTCTCTCTCTGATTAAGACACAGTATGTGATGAGACTGTCATTTTCTTCAAAACTTCCATTGAAAAGTATCCAAAGTTCCATTCAAATTCAAGTGTTCTTGACATAGTTGTTTCGCGTTTCTTCAAAGAAAATTGTTCGTTGAACAATGATACGTGGTATGATCGATCATCCCACATCTTGTCATGGTTACAAACGAATATTTCTCATTGACGCAAATTTCTTTAGAAACGAATGATTATCATCTACTTATCATTTCACATACCATGTAATTATTGAATTAAGACACAATAATCAAGAAGGAAGTCTGTCATATTTCTTTTCAATTAGCTAACAATTGTACAATAGTCACGGGGCTAAATCATTCATTTGTATTATTGTCAGGATTGTGCAGAAGAATATCTGGTTGTATTCTCTAGACTGTCTGCTTACGTCGTTCCAAAAGAAAAGTCATCTAGTTCTCCATATCCGACTAGTGACGACAGATACACTAGCATGAAATGAACATGCGCAATATTGCGTTGTTTGCCTTACACGCTAGGGAAAAAAATTATATTCTTCATTGATCTTTTTGTCGAAACCCATTTACTATTCATGATTTCTGCACTTAGTTACGTCACAACAACAAGAGTAAAATAGCAGGTCGGCCATCTGTAGTTCGCCTGACACAAATTCTATGTGCGCCCACATGAATCATGTACCTGTGCGTTCACGTCAAAGAAACGAATGTCATTCAAAAGCCAGACAAAGCACCCGAGTCTGCATTCTTCGTAGTATTGAAAGAAAAAAAATGACTGTTTGCCTGGAACTTAAATAGACCCAAAGAAATATGATACAGTCTTGAAACACAAAATGTGCACAAGTACTTAATTAGGTAATGTAGCAGACGTCGAAGCTCACACAGAGGAAAAAAAAAGCCAAGCTTGTGCGCTCTGCCTAGTCTCATCATATTCTTCATGTCACCAAAATGAGCATTCAGTCAACACCACTCTATTAGTAAGTCGGCCTATGTTATTCAGACCCTGTTTTAGGTAAAGGTCACGTGCATGATTGTCTCATCCCCTCTCTCCCTTTCTCTCCCTCTCTCTCCTTCGTCTCTTAGTCCCACACAGTCAATCAACGGCAGACTTGCTTATTAGACTGGAGTGCTCATGCCCCTCCCCCGTCTACCGACCCCCCCCCCCTTCCATCTCACCCCACGAGACATACATGTATACCAGCTTTGTACAGACAGCATCTCAGTCAGAGGCATACCAATGTGTATACCATAAGGCATTCATGTACCCTACCCAGGCAGAGAAAGTAAGTAGTCTTGTTCAAGGCTGCATTTCGATATCATTTGGTTCCTCATCAACATTTCAGCCTTCCAATCCCTACGTCTTATGATTAATATGAAATAAACCACACCATATATAATTCAGAATAAGATGGGTATTATATTATGTAGGTAAGGATCTTGAGATAAATGGCATCCAAGTTCAAATCACAAATGTAAAATTATAGTCTTTTTGAGGAGGGGAAATAATACACATAACATAATTGACTTTGATATAAATACTGTTTACATAATTGCCTCTTTAATTACATTTACATGGCAAGAAAATAGTACCCTGTGTGTTTTGTATTCTACCACTGTTTATAAGAATTATACTCCCAAGCCATTACAATTTGTATCAAGTATGTCAAGTTTATAACAAAGGTGAAAAAGGTACAATTTAGCTATATTCAACAAGGACCACTGCATTATTTGAGAGACAGATAGGGGAAGTAGTAGATTCTAAAACACATATACCAACAAATGATATTATACATGTATAATATACATGTACCTATGTAAGTACCGAGCTGTACACTGAACTGTGATGAATAAATGGAAGATCAAGATTTTGAACAAACAAGCATGCCACACTACCATAATAGTGGCTTGAGCCAAGGCTAACACAACGGCTGCATTTATAATACGGTCTTGCCTTCCATTCACTAAAGTCGTATGAATGGGTTTTGTGTACTGTGATCGAGAGCGGCTCCCTCCGCCTGCACCGAGTCGCAGCGGTGGCGGGCGAATTTACATTCAACCTAAATTGCACTACCCCTAAATGAGTTAAATTCGAAGAACATGTGAAGTCATTTTGCTGGCCAGAATGCTAAGATACCACATCGAGTCGGAACCGTGGAGGTATAGCGGCAACGCGGCTTGCTGCTATGGCGTGTACATGTGGTAATTCTAGCCGCCATCTTGGCTTATACCACAGTGCAGGACGGTGATCAAACTTACAGGGCTTAGACTGCATTTTGCAAAGATTATTGATTTAAATGTCTTGCCTGTAAGACACTCATATTAGATTTCAACAATGAAGTTCAGAAATGTAAAATTTCATCAGACATAGTCATGAAAATATGTGTGTTTGGTCTTGGAAGTAACTTCTACCCTGTAATGATTCTATAATTAAACAACACAGTCTATATTCACCTTTCCAATATTTTAGAATTGCAGAGATGCACCAAGAAAATAGAATTGTTATCTCCTGTTCCTACTATCTAAAAAAACATTTAATCAGACCCCAAAATTACAAGTTTAAATTTGTGTGGTGTGTGTGTGTGTACATTTGTTTTTGTTTTGTTTTTATTTTCAATCTTGGTTTTAATTTTTGCCATTTGTTCATGTTTTTTGTGTGTTTTTTTACATCAGTCCACATTTTTCATAACACATTGGTCCAAATTTTCAGCTACATTCACTTCTTCTCTTCCCTAAAACCACTAATAAGGCATTAATGACATCATAATACTCTTGATCTTCTCTTCATCGTTACCACAAGAAATTTACACCACTTTTGATATCCGTACGATATGAGACTGATGGTGTCACTTGCATGCCCTCAACTCTGAAGAAAATAGAACATCAAAATCCGATTGATACGTTTCTTTGAATCGTATCCGTGAAATTGACACTCATGAGAAAATACTTGAGCACTGGTACACTATAAACAATTAGCTGGGAATCCCAATATTTGATGCAACCTACTCAATACTATCTCAACAGAAATGGAAATACCCAAGTTTTGTTTGATAGGTCTTCAACTACTGATCCTAATTCCATGTTTAAGGTGAATGTATTTTCTTGAAATATTTCCCAATTACATCATGAACTTAACACTATCCCTTTTTTAACATCGAGAAAATTGTATTCCGCGGTACAAAATCCTTTTTCTTTTCTTTTTTTAAATTCATACAATACTTGATGTGTCATGCATATAAGCTACACTAGATATCACCAATTTATCTCACTGAGAGCACTCTTGAAGTTTATGGCAATTTTACGTCATTCTCCTATTAACTGGAAAGAAATGAATCACAGAAACCCAATTTCTTTCATTCCACCTTATGAATATCCTGTATTTATTAGTAAGGCCAACTGAATATTCTAGCATCATTTTCCAAGTATCTGCTCAAATTCCCCAAAATTTTGTTGTTTCCATGGCAACCATTTATGGTTAATATCAAAAACAGCAATGGACTTATATTTGACCACATAAAGCAAAATCAACCTATTATTCGTGTGTGCATGGTCTGTAGGTTAGATAAATATAAAAACATTAAGGCTTTCCCTCAAAGTACAGTCTACCCCTGTATCATTAATTGGTTTAATCCAGAGCAAAACAGAATGTGCAGACTTGGAATAATCCATCTGGCCATCGGAGGGGAAGACCATAGGTAGAGGGATGAAATAGGTGAAGTGTCAGAAGTAACTAGGCTCCCACAGAAGTTTAAACAAAACTGTAAGCTCTTAAAATTAAAACTGATGAATTGTGTGAATTATACCCAAATGAACTTAGGTTTTTATAAAATAAATTTTATGTATAACTATATAGATTTAGACAATTCAAAGAGCAATGTTAACTCCAAATGTGTTTTATACCAAATCTTGCATTGTCATTATATTTTTTTTTACAAGTATTAAGTTCAAAACCACATTCTTGTTCTAATTGCAAACAAAACCTAGCCCATTTGGTGCATAACATGTGTGAATGACGTGCTTAAAGGTCAGTGACATGATTGGGAACACTTGAAAATGCCTCAAGAACCAAATGAGTTGAAATATATACCAACTATACACTAGCAGGAGTGGATCTCCCACCTGGGAGGATTTGTCTGTAATTTGTTTACTTAAGGAGAATCAAGCATAAACATAGGAGTATTTTAATTTTATCCGGGGACGATAAAAATAAGCCCCATAGAGAGCCACACAGCAGGTTTCCGTGCTACGAGTGATATTGACATTGTTTATTTTAGAATGAATCGTTTGACTACAAGATTTTCACAGGAGAATCCTTACATAGTTTACTTGATTCTAGAGTAGTTTCAGCCCAAGTTGAGAACTACCCCCAATCATGTCGTTTACCTTTAATGTCCAATGTAATTAAGAATGAATCAAGCCAGATTATGTAATAACAGTCATGTAACTGTAGTTGTAAATAAAGATTTTTGCCGATCAGTGAATAAAGCATCAACTAACAACATAAACATGATACCTTAAACCCCTAACCCAACTAAGCCCACCCCCACCCCCAATCCTTGTCCTATACAAAAGAGGTAATATGAAACTCAAATACTCGAAAATTTGATTACAGTTCAAATAGAGGAATCCTACTTTCTGCGCAAGCGACAATTATGTAATACCTGTACCATTCATTGTAACTATTTTTCTTGGCGATTTCTGCTGATCGGTGAACCATGCTGCCATACATGGTAAGCTAACATGCACATTTAACCTCAACTCCAACATAACCTCGCCACCCCCCCCCCCTCCATCCTTGCCCCTGACCTTCATCCTTGCCCTCTCCACAAGAATACATATAAAACCGCACTACCCGGAACTTATATCACAATGACGTGCATTGCTGCTACTATGGTTCACGTAAGAGGAACACCACCTTCTTCGGAAGCGAAAGATTACAACCGTTTAATTATTCCTAGAAGTTATCTGATCAACAAATTCTAACCCCCGGCCAACAGTTCAATGTGCCGTTAATGATGCGACAGACAAGATTCACTTGCCTTCCAGGGTCATGATCAGTTCACTTTGTGTGCCGACCGGAGTTCGCGACCGGCCGACAACAAAACGCATCGGCCGCCTAATGATTATAATTACACATTTCATTTGGCGTATATCGCGATGTCTCCTGCCTCGGTCCGCCAAATGTTTCTTGTCATCGTTTATCATATGAGCCCATCGTCTATCAATTGAGCTCATCGACTGGGCACGGACGACGATACGTGCCTTCACAGTTGAGCAAGAACATGGCACTGACACATGCAAAAACTAATGAGCTGGCAGTTCTAAATGCAGCGGGGTCCAAGAAAAAGTATTTCCGCGGTGAGAGTGATATGAGGCTGACCTTCCTGTGACCTTATTTCAAGTACCATATCCTGTTCACTTATCTTGATTATTATTATTTTTTGTACTCGGTTGATACAGAGGTGAATCCCTTAAAGGAAGAGTTAAGAATTGATTAGAGAGATTAAAAGTGTCAATTATATGGTGAGGTTAAGAACTTAACAGATCTTATAGAAGGAAAATGCAAATATCAAAATCATTGGAAAAAACTGTAATTGACAACATACCTTCCCCTACCAATCAATGACACACTCAATCTATAATTCAAATTAGATGTAAAATACCTCAATATATTGATTTCAATCACAACTAGCCAATGCAAGTCCTACATGTACGTATAAATTATGAATTCAGGTTACATTTAAGTGGAAATCTTTTATTTGATTTAATTTTAACTGATAAAGCATTAACAAAGGCCTACACATGGTTTCGCTAATAATGATAAATTGATTAGATAACAACTTAACACATATGCAGTTGTCAAAGTGCAATTCTGAATTCATTTTCTCAATGCAAATGACGTTTTTCACTCCTCAACATAAGTTGCTAAGTAACAATATATTTGGTGTATGAATGGACAGATGTGCTTGCCCAATCCAACGAAAATGAAGTCACTGTACCTTCAGTATAAAAATCAAGCAAGTAAATTAACAATTAGGTTGTTAATGAACTTAAATTTAGATTTATACTTTGTTAATGAACTGAAATCTAAATGTATACCTTGTTAATGGACTGGAATTTAAATATATACTTTGTTAATTACATATATGCTTTGTTAATGAACTGAAATTTCAACTATACTATCAAACACATCTACATATGTGGGTTAACTTCAGAATTGTAGCTACTTGCTCAGACTTGAGAGATATGAACATAATTAATTCAAACTTATACAACTGCAGGTTATGAAGCTGGTAACCAGTATAAAGACAAACATGAATGGGACTATTACGGCTACTACGGCTAACTGAAAATTTTACAGCAACTTCCACGTTTTCTTTTGAACATGGAAAATGGCCTTTAAACCATTGAGCAATTTGATTTCAACATAACATGGATTCTCCATAGACCCAGCCTTTTGTTCTTAATCTCCAACCAGTTAACTCTGTATTTAGTCTGAAGATCTTTTTCCATGTACATAATGACTTATCCCCACCACCCCATCCCCTTTACAATAGGGGAAACAGATTGGTGTGAAACTTGTCACAACCCTGACATTTCCACCACAGGGTCTGAAATCAAAACTACACACCTGCCATGTTAACATTCATCCAACAGCAAGGTGAGGGTCATGGCAATGTCCAAACTCCTTGTGGTCAAAACCCAATAATTCCCTGACCAGGGGATTTGGGGGTTGGACTGGTCAGTCTGCTGGACAGGATCAAATTACAACTGACCCGTCCAGCCAACCACAATTTTAACCACACACCAGGGACCCCTAGCTCTGTCCAGACTGTCCAGACTGTCCAGAGGCCAGACACAATAGGGGTAGACAAGCCGCTGCAGGCTATAGTGTCCTTAAATGACCACTGACATACACAACGCTGGGGATAGTCCCTCTCATAGTCTCACTCACAGCCCCTCAAAACAACTTGCATGCTGGATGACACTTCAGCAGGCTTTTTTACTCTACTATTCTTTCTGCATTGGTGCGCTACAATCATTCATTAAATTATTAAAGGCGGTATGCTATTGATGTGGTATTGGGGGGGGGGAGGGGTGAGTGACTGAGTGTATTAAACACTCATATATTGATCAAGTGGGCGTGTAGGCCCCTGCTAACCGCAAGTATCATACGCAGTCATGAGTGTGCCTCTACAATCATTTCTCTCTAATGAATAGCTCGATATTTGCACTAATGCACCTGATGAATGCACACTGTACAATACAAAGACTAGCACAATGGGAAACATCACAAATGATGCTTAGGGTTTTCTTGGCAAATTCTGGCAAATTCTGGGGAATTTTGTGTTGAATGTTTTGATATTTCTACAACGCATTTCGGCCTACTTATGGAACTTCAAATGACAATTACATATATTTTTGCAATCATGTTATATTACTGTAAGAAGGTAAAAGGCCTGTATAACAGCTAAAGCAAATTCTTCTTCAAGCCACAGGCTAACAATGACCACAGTTATAAGAGAAATGTAAGCTGCATAATCCTCCATGCTTTAAGTGTTTTAAGGTCTTAACATGAAGCCCTGAAAAAATTGTTTAAAAATGATTATTTAGTGCTTTAAAAAAGTGAAAATCTACAAGCACTCAAATTGACCGGATTCACCTGCCCATTTCCTCCCATAGACCTACTGTGTGTAGATCTAAACTGTTTTATACTCCACCACAGTGGAAATTGTTCATTCATACATATGTATTTTGCAAGTGGCAGCAAAACCTTCCAGACTTTTGTATTTTAAGGTGTTTATTTGTCCATTTTTTTTTAAAATTGAAGCTCCACAATGTTAGCCTATTACTTTAAAGGCAGTGGATCTCATTTGCAAACATCCCCACAGCCCAGAAAAAGATAACCCATGCCCTAAGGCTATTGATAAATGGCATGTCTGTGAAATTTGGGGGTCAGTATTTACCTAAAATTTGAATAATAAGAAAGAAAAACAATAGCCGTTTAGTGTACGTTCCATGGTAGGAATTTTTCTCTCGCGAGAAAAAAAATCAAATCAGAGTCTAACGGTCACTATAATTCCACTAAAACTGAGTTTCTAGCTCCTATATTTTGCTAAAGGTTCCGAGATGGCATTTTCTTGTAAATGCCATTGTATTTACACAATGTTAATTTTTAGACATGCAAAAGAGATGCCCTGCCTTTAAAGGGATGCACCGCTCGTAATCCATGTACATTCAATACCATCCGCTTGCTCCCAGTGCGTAACACTGAACTCTATACTACGTAGTGTAGAGTTCAGTGTTGCGTAACAACAATCGTGGAACTGCGAACAGAATTGCCATTGAGGGTAGGGCCGTTGTCAGTTCGCCTTTCTTCGGGTGAATGCGTGCTGCATAGGGAAGTGCAAACAATTTATGCGCGCTCGTTTTCTGAAAGTATAGGGGCATTCCCGAATATTACCCGAGCCGAGCCACCTCCAAAACATCATGATATGTGACTTTTCGATCCCTTTAACAGCCATCGTACAGAAAAACTGATGCATGGTGCACATGACACAGCTGTCCCTTTTGACTACATGTAAATGTACCTCTCACTTTTCTTCTACATTTATTAATAGAAAAAATGATGAATTATGACAGATGCCCAATGATAATTATTGCTTTCTGCTGGTACTATGACATGGCCATAAAACAAATATTCAATCCTTAGTTGGTGGTATAGCAACTTGAAAATGTAGAATTATAAGGGTAAACACTGAAAATCTTGTGAAATCATGTTTTAGGCACAGCCCTTAAATTAGTCAATCCTTTTTTTTAAGTCTTTGCTTGAATAGTCACCACATTAAAGGGAAACAACTGGATTAAAAGTAGTGTTCAATATGACTTTAAAAAATGTTGTAGAATAAAGTACTATCTCCAAGGTTTCCTCTTTGTTTGAAAATTGCCATCAGAATTCACTGTCACAAGACAAATTTGATATGTAGCTTTCTACGGGGATCAATTTCAATAATGCTCATATTTTCATTCAAAACAGTACCTCATATTTTTCATTTAAAACTGTACACGTATGTGCATGCAATTTATCATCACATTTCAGACAATTCCTTTCAGAATGGGTAAAATATCTACTTTTCCTGTTTCGGGGGAAAATCCTACTACACGTAGTACAGTGCAACCAATATCATGGTTATGTCCAGCGCTTGACCTCGGGCCATTCCATCATGGAGAACTGGCCAGTTATCTCGCATATCATTATCATCCCAGACACCAATAGGTACTACAGTCATAGTTGCCCTGGCCTTTGTCCATATGGATTAGGCTGGTAGTCAGACAGATGGTTTAAAGGGGCACACATCACACAGCAGGATTGGTGGAAGTCGGGCTACTTTTCCCGTTTCAGTGCATTCCAGATACTCTTTTGTATTGAACCCTACAGCAATCTAGGATGGCTCTTTTGCCATTTCGGGGACAAAATCACCCCGCACCCCTGTGCATTTTTTCCCCCCTGGTGGACAGGTAAATAATGTGATTTCAATTACTGATTTATATCACGATCATTTCTAAATTACAAAAACAAAATGAGAACATTGATTTAAATTAAAAGAAAGATGTTTTAGAAAGAGGTGACAAAAATGGTGGGGGGAAATCATGAAAAATGAAATCTCTATTTTTGATTTTTTTTTTAGATACTAAGAATATACTAAAAATTTTATTTTTTTATTTTAATTTCTATAAAATCAAACTCCTTTTCCACTTATGCAATGTCTGGATTTACAATTTAAAAAATCTAGTTGATTTGTCAAACACATTTTTCTATTCATTTTAAAACAAAACTCAATGACCCTGTCATGCAGTCAATGTAACACTTTGTTTGGAATAATCAACTTTCTCTTACTTGTCGACAACTACATGTATGACAATTAGGCCTACTTTATACTTAATCCCTGTAAGTCGCAGCATTGCTTTATGTTGAGTATAGTGGAGCAATTTTGAATGTTTATGCCATGTAAACTTCTTTGCATCATTACTGAAAATAATCTACATCTTATGTTCCTACAAATTAACGTGGTATGCAAAAGAGTTAATTAAAGAGTGAAATGGCCCTATCAAAATCGGTTATCCTAGGAACCAAATTCTTTTTCTACAGATGGCACTTGCATTCCTATGCTAGTGGGTGGCATTCCAGAGCTATAATT
This sequence comes from Eucidaris tribuloides, assembly GCA_001188425.1. Taxonomy (NCBI): domain Eukaryota; kingdom Metazoa; phylum Echinodermata; class Echinoidea; order Cidaroida; family Cidaridae; genus Eucidaris; species Eucidaris tribuloides. The sequence goes on along the minus strand of JZLH01S0621099.1, from coordinate 66,310 downwards.
AGGAGAACCATGAACTTGAAATAACCAGTCACATCAAATTAGAGCACGTCATGGATCCCTCTTTGACGAGTGGTCTCTTCCAAAATTACACCACAGTCAATAGACATGGAAGACACCATTTTCGAGGAGGAAGGGGTGATTCAAGGCTCTGATGCCCTCATCAATTAGAGTTAATTATAGATTTCTGCGGTTAGCAGTCAATAGTTTGGACAGATACTGCAGGAAGTGCTCATAACTCTGGGCCACCAAGGCTAACAACCTTCATTGCTTTGACCTTAAAGGGGCAGTAATCTTGGTGATAAGAAATTAGTTACTCATCCTATCATGTACACTGTATAGCCATTAATTTCATGTACAGACATACACACAATTTTGCTTAAAGAGAAGTAATTCGTGACAGTTTATTTCCATGATTTTGTATTTTCATTCACTTTGCACAGGCATACCAGAAGAAAGAATTTTTGCAGTTGTTTAGTCACAAAATTCATGAAAACAAAACCAGCCACGAAATATTAAGCTATAATCATTACACGAAGATTGACACTGGGAGTCTAACAGCACATTTGCACCCAAAGTGCACAATTCAGTGGGACGCTTACCTCCGTTATAATGTTGTGCATGTACTAAAATCTACATGTATGTCTCATTGAAGGTGAAGCTTATATCAATTTCATGACTTTATATTTGTGTTTTACATCATTTTTCCTGTGGCTAGACCTACAAATATTATAGTTTCATGTTCTGTTGTAAGAATGGGCTTCTTGTGCACAGGTCAAATTCAAGTTGGTCCTGAAAGTGGATATGTCCGCAGACTTTGAACGTAAGGTGATACAGACTGGGTTATAAGAACACAAGTGTCCACAGAGAGATGCTAAATCCATTGTTGCATGGACAGGAAGTGACCACTTGGCCCTTTGGACTTGAATATCCATAACTTTACCATCACTAGTCTGACCTCCAGACATTAGAACCTATCCTATAATTATACTGGAGAAATTACTATCCTCAAGTAACTACCTTGAACTAAGACTAGTGTGGTAAGGTCCATAGGCAGGGCATGGGGAGAGTGAGTGTACTGTGGAGGTAGAAAAAGTCAGAAAGTGAGTGCCCAGGTTTTCTGGGGTTAGAAAAGGGTCACATGGTCTGGAACCGAGAATAGACCACCACGAGACCCTTTACGAGGCAGCTGTAGGATTTTATACAAGGAGGGGCACCAGTACCCACAAAAATATTTGTATTCAGTGTATATACTATCTTCTGCAAATGGGGAGCCAGTGACTGATTCAGTACACCCCTCCCACCACCCCCCCCCTTGTACTTGCCGCTAAGGCAGGTCGAATGTGGTCCCAGTGTTAATCATAAAGTAAAAATGGAATTTCTACAATTTGTTTATGTGTAGTTGGACTGCATTCTTCAACCCATCTCAACTGGTGGGTCAAGAATGGCTGAGTTCAGTCTGGAATTAGGTTACTCTCATTCTCGCATTAATTTCTGGTAAATTTATGCAGTCACCATGGAAACATAAATGTACATGCTGCGGCTGAAAAAAATATGAAAAATCTCACATTTTGTGCACTGATGGAATGCATATTATTCACTACTAAGTGTGGATTGTATTCGCACTTGACCAACACAAGACTCTGTAGTAAAGTCTACAGAACGTGGTAAAGAGCAATGCTGGGTGGTAATTGGTCACTAGGAAACACAGTATCCACTTAGTCTGTGGATAAAATGACCAGAGCTCGACCTCGTACAACCTTGAGTTGAGTGACCTTGTGTAATGCCATCTCTGTCTGAGGGTAAGTGATATCATTTCAGATTTCAGATGGTAGGTGGTCAAATTACATATTACAAAAAAAGTAATTAAAATAGACCTCAAAATTTTGCTGGGATGAACTGGAAGGATCTCTTTTCACACACATAGATTGATTGATACATGTAATTTGATATATGAATAAATCACCCTCCCCCAAACAATCAAATCCATTGCTTGACTAGAACGTAAAAACCAACAACTTCATAAATCAATGTCAACAATTTTGTTACCAGTGTGCAAAAATATGTACAACTGTATGTGCATAATTGCATGCAATTAAAACCTCTTTCCTTTCTGGAGTTTACAAATTGTCTGACTGTACATTTATAAGCACCCATGAACCACATTGGAATGGCTAGTTTTATATATATTCCCTGAAGCAAACGCTTTCAAACTATCACAAAATATTTACTTATATGTACTTCAGTCCCCTCCCCCCTTTTTTTATTCACTATAATATTCACTTATGTAACAAGCAGCCTACCATAGTCCTCTGTAGTATGGAAAGCCAACAGGCAACCCTAAGATCCCTCCCAATAATAGAATGCTCTATACATTAAGGGTCTGAAAAGCAGACTACCCAATCACATTAGGATTCTGAATTTGCCCCAGATCCCTTCCGATAATAAAATGGTGTACCCACCAAGGGTCTGGAAAGCAGACTACCCAATCACATTAGGATTATGCATTTGCCAGAGATCCCTTCCGATAATAAAATGGTGTACCCACCAAGGGTCTGGAAAGCAGACTACCCAATCATATTGGGATTAGGAAATTTCCCCAGATCCCTCCTGAAAAATAGAATGATATAGGCCTACACATTAAGGGTCTAGACTTCAGACTACCCAATCACATTGGGATTAGGGAATTGCCCTGATATTAGGGGCCCTGGTAATCCTATTACACGTAAACAATACCACATGGTCAGTAAGCAGCAATCAAGTCCAGGCCAGTCTATTCTTAGCTGTGGGTTATGTAATCTCGTTATCTATCTGCATATAGCTGTTCCCTGTTAATGGCCCCCAGATTTAACCACCTTTAATTCTATTTTGTCAGCAAGTGTGTTGACCTTAGCAGGGGAACAGGAATGGATGATGTAGTAGGTTGGTTGACCTGTGATGTGGGTAGAGTGTTTTGTAGAGTGTTGTACAGCGTGTTTCCACAGAAAAAAAGTGGAATTTTCAACCATTTGTTTAAAGATTGGGTTAGGGATTTGCAAGTCCATTACTTCCCTTCATTATCAATACCAAACGGTAGTTTAGTACTTACAAATGGTGTGTTGAAAGTCTGAGATCCATACGTCATGAATTTGTTGTTTTATGAGAAAAACTAATAACGACATGTTACCAGAATGTTGTTCTTTCTGTGAGTTTCAATTTTGCTCAAAATGCGAATCACGGTTACTGTGCACCGTAGCAAGACGAGCAGAGCACTCTAATTGGTCAATCGGCTATCCCCTGCGCGACATTTGGCTAACGGCTGATCGGACCATTTTGGAACGGCACGTGCACGTTTGACGTCGCGGATTTTGCTCCTGAGCAAATGGAAAAGGGATGAAGTTTAACCGTCCAGATTTTAACCAAAACTCAATATTTTACCCCAAGTTTCTATGAGAGGTGTTTATTTATATTAATCTTCACATTGGATATGATTTCAGCTGATTTGATTCATATAGATGTTTTTTGACGTGCAAATCAATAACCCAATCTTTAAAGCAATGTACACTGATAAGTTGGTCCTGAAAGTGGATATGTCCACAGACTTTGAGCAGTTGTAAGGTGATACAGACTGGGTTATAAGAACACAAGTGTCCACAGAGAGATGCTAAATCCATTGTTGCATGGACAGGAAGTGACCACTTGGCCCTTTGGACTTGAATATCCATAACTTGACCATCACTAGTCTGACCTCCAGACATTAGAACCTATCCTATAATTATACTGGAGAAATTACTATCCTCAAGTAACTACCTTGAACTAAGACTAGTGTGGTGAGGTCCATAGGCAGGGCATGGGGAGAGTGGGGGTACTGTGGAGGTAGAAAAAGTCAGAAAGTGAGTGCCCAGGTTTTCTGGGGGTAGAAAAGGGTCACATGGTCTGGAACCGAGAATAGAGCATCACGAGACCCTTTACGAGGCAGCTGTAGGATTTTATACAAGGAGGGGCACCAGTACCCACAAAAATATTTGTATTCAGTGTACGTACTATTTACTGCAAATGGGGAGCCAGTGACTGATTCAGTACACCCCTCCCACCACCACCCCCCCCACCACTCCCCCCCCACAACCCCCCCCCCCATTTGTACTTGCCGCTAATGCAGGTGGAGTGTGGTCCCAGTGTTAATCTTAAAGTAAAAATGGAATTCCTACAATTTGTTTATTTGTAGTTGGACTGCATTCTTCTACCCATCTCAACTGGTGGGTCAACAATGGATGAGTTCAGCTTGGAATTAGGTTACCATGTGAGATTAATTTCTGGTAAATTTATGCCGACAACATGGAAATATATGCTTGTAGGCCTACACGCTGCGGCTGAAAAAAAAATATGAAAAATCTCACATGCACTGACGGAATGCATATTATTCACTACCAAGTGTGGACTGTATTCGCACTTGACCCACACAAGACTCTGTAGTAAAGTCTAAAGAACGTGGTAAAGAGCAATGCTGGGTGGTAATTGGTCACTAGGAAACACAGTATCCACTTAGTCTGTAGCTAAAATGACCAGAGCTCGACCTCGTACAACCTTGAGTTGAGTGACCTTGTGTAATGCCATCTCTGTCTGAGGGTAAGTGATATCATTTCAGATTTCAGATGGTAGGTGGTCAAATTACGTATTACAAAAAGAGTAATTAAAATAGACCTGAAAATTTTGCTGGGATGAACTGGAAGGATCTCTTTTTACACGCATAGATTGATTGATATACATAATTTGATATATGAATAAATCACCCTCCCCCCAAACAATCAAATCCATTGCTTGACTAGAACGTAAAAACCGACAGCTTCATAAATCAATGTCAACAATTTTGTTACCAGTGTGCAAAAAGATGTACAACTGTATGTGCATACTTGCATGCAACTAAAACCTCTTTCCTTTCTGGATTTACAAATTGTCTGACTGTACATTTATAAGCACCCATGAACCACATTGGAATGGCTAGTTTTATATAGGTCTATATTCCCTGAAGCAAAAGCTTTCAAACTATCACAAAATATTTACTTATATGTACTTCAATTCCCCCCCCCTTTTTTTTTTTTATTCTTTGTAATATTCACTTTTGTAACAAGCAGCCTACCATAGTCCTCTGTAGTATGGAAAGCCAACAGGCAACCCTAAGATCCCTCCCAATAATAGAATGCTGTACCCATTAAGGGTCTGAAAAGCAGACTACCCAATCACATTAGGATTCTGAATTTGCCCCAGATCCCTTCCGATAATAAAATGGTGTACCCACCAAGGGTCTGAAAGGACTACCCAATCATATTTGGATTAGGAAATTTCCCTAGATCCCTCCTGAAAAATAGAATGATATACACATTAAGGGTCTGGACTTCAGACTACTCAATCACATAGGGATTAGGGATTTGCCCTGATATTAGGGGCCCTGGTAATCCTATTACACGTAAACAATACCACATGGTCAGTAGGCAGCAATCAAGTCCAGGCCAGTCTATTCTTAGCTGTGGGTTATGTAATCTCGTTATCTATCTGCATATAGCTGTTCCCTGTTAATGGCCCCCAGATTTAACCACCTTAATTCTATTTTGTCAGCAAGTGTGTTGACCTTAGCAGGGGAACAGGAATGGATGATGTAGTAGGTTGGTTGACCTGTGATGTGGGTAGAGTGTTTTGTAGAGTGTTGTACAGCGTGTTTCCACAGAAAAAAAGTGGAATTCAATTTATCTTTTCTAGAATTTAAAAACCGTATCGCCTTTAAACCATCCTGTTTCCACAGAACACAATATACCGATTCCGTGTTCCGAGTCAAGCAAATATTGTGTCAATTGGAAGTCAGAAATTCAAATTTTGACGTCGCAATGCATTGGGGTCAAACTGTGATAGCGTATTGTGATAGCGTAGTGATTCAGGACCTATTATGTTTATTTAATTTGTGTAAAAAAGAATAGCGAGTGTTGACATGAGCAATCAGGTGTATTATGCTGGTGAAATCGAAAAGGACGCGAGATTGTAATATACTTCTGGGTTACACGGTACGGTTTGTCGCTGTGCGTTTCCACAAGAAAGTTAAATGGATTGATACGGCAATAACCACCTCTCGAAGGTGGTTATGATAAACCGTATTTGGTCAGATACGGTTTATCAATAAACCGTATCGCTTCTGTTTCCACAGGAAGGTTTTCGGAATTGTGGATACTTAAACGGGTAGTACCATTTAACAGTTTTCTGTGGAAACACGCCGATAGTTGCGTTCACAAATGCAGTTATTACCGGTCATATCTTTTCCAGGCATAACTCTGACGTAATTAAAATTTTTCTGTTGATCCACCAACGCGTCCACACTATCAGTATTAGCACTTATACCCAACATGTTTATGCCCGATAAAGCTTACTCATGTTATTACCCGTAATAGCAGACCAGAAAGGGAGTGTGTCAAGTTGTTCTCGGGTCATAACCTCAGACCCAAATTGCGCGAAATGTGAATTGGTAAGCAATGAAAAGTTGAAGCCAAAATGACGTCGCCAGTGTGGATTAGCTTAAAAGGTCACAGTTATGTCCGACAGAGCAAATTTCCAGTCCACACGTATTTGTTATTACCTATAACAACTTTATTACCGGACTTATGCCTGCTCTTCTTCGGATATAAATGGTCGGGTATAAGTCGCACTATGTCCGATAGAGTTATGTCTGACGATCGTTCTCACAGTAACTTTATATCCGACACAAGTTATGACCGGTCACAAGCAACTCACGTCCGATCGTATGGACACGACTTATAAGTTGGATTTTGTTTTTGCTAGGATTTTTTTTTTTGAACTGTTATTTCCAATCTATAATAACAAATTATCCAGAATATTTGCATCATTTACACCAAGCTTGAATTACAGTAATGTATTTAACAGTAGAAATTGAAATTGAAATATGTACTAAATATTATGAAGACTCAGAAATATCAGCCACATCATAAATGAAAATCATACAAAGAAATTGTAACTCAAAACATGTAAATTCATGGACCTGATACATATTATAAACATGTGTTATAAGCTGCATTTATTATGAGCAAGTTTCTTCATTTTCATTTCAGTACACTATTTGTTGATGGTAAAAATGTATTCTCAATGTATTCTCAACTTCATGTACATGAAAATTAAAGTGATTATTTTTCTTTGATAAGACAATGGTTATTTTTAAAACAAAATGGGGAACAACCATACATTTTGAGACTTTCTTGAAGATAAAATATAATTATTTTGTGACGACCTTTATGAAGAGAAATGACAAATTCCTTTGTTTCTATTTCTGAAATGTACTTGCATTTTTTAAATCATAACTCTTAACGTGCCAGAGGATTTAAACCTCTGTGGCCTACATGTGTATAACTTGGTGCAGATCTGCGACTTTGGCAAGTTAAGAGTTAAATCAAAACATGTGTTTTAGCTTTAGAGTATTGCCTCACACTTTTCAAGTATTACACAAATAGATCACATTCCCCAGATCAACACTTTTTCAGTACCTCTGCTATCATTGAACAACTTATTTCAGTCCAGTTTTTGTATATCATGATAAATTTAGAAGCAATTTCTGTATAAGCAATGTCTACTGCGTACATGTATATTACTTTGCTTAATCAAAGACACATGACGTTGAAAGGGAAAAAACAGCGAAAACAAAATAGCTGTGATCAAAAGTACGAAAATAGACCACAAATGATTTTTTTTTAAACAAAACATGAGGTCTGCTAGACTGTGTCTGATTAGATATGCATGTTGTACTATCACTTCTAATTGGCAAAACACCAATAAAAATATTGTGCGCAACTAAAAATAAAGTTGACGAGAACTCTTGTAATGTTGCGCATAGGAAGAAAAAAAACACTGATGTAATGACCAGCCTTGAATTAATTAAAGTGACGAAGGTTTCGTAAGCGATGACACAAATAAACGATGTCTCATTCGCTAAATTTGCATATTCTAAAAATCATGAGGAACAGCACTAAAAATTGTGATTATTCATTTGGCCTTGTTTTTGTGATTAAATTTGGATGCTCTTGTTATGTCACAATGTATGCAAACAGTTTGTGACATATTAGCGATCTGGAAAAAAAAACTAATTTTTTGTCATTTTCTAGGGAGTGCAGCTGCCAATAAACTTCACCCTACAAAACTTTGTGCTTTTCTCTCCCGAGGTTGTTCAAGCTACTGACGACAGTAAAATGTTGGAAAACCAAGGTACATGTACCTACATGTAATAAAGATAACTAACATTAAGGGAGCACTGATATTTGTTACTTAATTGCTAATTAATTACATTAAATCACTGAAGTACTCAAAGATATGGTCAGTATGACATTGTTGTAATTACATTTTGGGGGAGGGGTAATATACAATATTAAATCATAACCCACAGAAAAGCATGATTTATTGTATTTTTCATAAATTAATTACTGTATATTGCTATCATTGACATAACCTAAAAAATGTTGTGAGTCTGCACCTGCAGAATGCAATAAATGAATATAATGTATTATAACTCTTAACGAAAATGTGTCCTTCACACAAATCCATTGGAGCAAAACTAATGTTTGTGGCAAGAAAAAAGTTTGACAGACAACATACAAAAAGACAAACAAAAACCGGTGAGGAAAAAAATAAATATAACTTACGGGCATTTTCATTTCATCCGCGTGAGATTGTTAGAAATGACATTTTGGCAACAAAACCGCCGGCGCGCTCGAATCCTGAAGAGCAAGATTTGTTGAGCATATTTTCCTTCGCTACGTTACAAATTGCTAATTAATTTTAGCCGTCTTCCTCGTACACGTGCAAAATTGAGGGCACACTTCCCGAGAAGTGGCTATTTATTCTCGAAATTACCCCCTCTCAATGAGATTGCTGCTTCAACGAGGCGTACGCGATTCACGGGGCACAGACGCAGAGATACGGAGCAATTCGGAGTCAAATCTGATTAGAAACCCGCTTCACAATGTTAGTTGTCAATCATCATTAGGCACGGACTTCCTCCAAAAGTTGATCTGATAAACAATTGTGGGTTTAACAACGTAAATTATGAATTACAATCAAACTGTTATTTAATTTTGTTCACTGGCGTGTACACGCATCTCAATGATACCCAAGCGCCTAGCTTCGCATTAGACCATGCCAATTACATCGTGCAGGACTTGGCAGGTAACTTCATTAAAAGTTTACACATTTAATATGGAATTAAGAAACAAAAATCTTGAAATACCTGGGTTTTGGGGCAATAGGGTATTTCTTCATTAATCATTGACATTCTTTAACTTGATCATTTCTGTGTCACATCAATGGGAATTGTTTAATCTACTAAGAATTGTGTTAAACTAGTAATAGTTGGGTGAAAAAGAACTAATACATAACTACTGATTTAGCACAAATTTTGGTGTGTTTCTCCATAAAATTAACCCTTTGGGGACGACGGGTTTGTACAGAAACAGTGAATCACACTTCAGGAACAAATTTCTTCCACAGAAGCTCAGAAAATATGATAACCTTTTCACTCAAACTAAAGGTTATATTGCCTGAATGCTCCTGTCCCATAAAATACATATTTTTTTTTTACCAAATATAGACGGAGAAAATCATCTTCAGGTGTGTGATGTACTGGGCTTCTGTACAAGCCTGTCATCCCCAAAGGGTTAAGTTGCCCTCAAGAAACCCCTTCCCAGGGTTAACATGTTTTTACAAACTAGCAACACAAGTTAACCTTCCCATTTATAGCAGATAGATTGATATACCAGCAATGATACAAATATACCCTGGCATAAAATATTATCACTGAACTTGAACAAAGAAAAACGGTGTAAAAATTTAAGTGCCATCAAGCTGACTGTCATTGATGACACTCATTATCTGACCACGAAACTTATCCTGGACAAATTTTTGGGGGGCTTGCAAATCAACCTCATTGAAACAACAACAACAAAATAGTAATTACTATTGACCGCTATTTACTTTATTTCCATATCCCTCACTTTTTTTTCTCCGTAACTTGATCGTCCACTCAACCAGCTGACTTCTACTATACAGGATGTGAGTTTCCACTGGTAAATTATGCGGAGATAGTCGCACTTGTCTTTGCAATGACATTCATTATTGGGTTCAAAACAAGGTTATCCTTCCTTGATCCTGGAGAGAAGCAAAAAAAATATAAGACCCGCAGAAAACCACATTAACTCTACCATCTGTAGTTCATGCAAAGTTACTTGGAGTGTACCAATACTGAGATAGGGGAGTGGGACGGTTTATAACTGATTAGTGTACAATGTACTGACTAGATTCAGCAAAACAAATGACCTGCCTACCCCCCCCCCCGAACAAAAAAAAACGGAGGTGGGTAGAGACAATGGCACACAAACAGGTGAATAAATTTGTGGTGTTAAATGCAACATAGGTGCATATGCAGATCGCATCTTGAAAAGAAAAGAAAAAAAATTCCTGTTGTACTGATTTTACGCAGGACTCTACAATACTCCCCATGTTTCCTAATGGTATCATCCACATATGCACTAAAAGCAGCGTAAGTGGGAGGCACAATTTAAGCATTCAGGGGTGTGGTGGAGTGGGGGAAGGTTACATTATTTAATTCGAATTTCTCACCAACATCAAGGAACCAACAGGTCTGAAGTAAACTTTAGCAATTTCATTTCAGAATAATGTTGTTCCTCTTCACAAGTCAACAGCACTTCCAATTGAAATTGCTATACAAAGTACCTAACAGATATTTATCATTTTAGAGGCTATAGCTGCTACTATTCAAGACAGACAGGCATAACCGCCAAACGTAAATCACCGCAGACTCACGTGGATATAAGCATTCTAAACCCGTGATGTTCGCAACATTCATCTTGTATCCAGTTCCCACCCGCACCCTGTAACGTTTTTTCAAATGCAGACATTCAGCACTTCAACACCGAGGAGGTATGAACTCCTTGTAAGAGCGCGGAAAAAGTCAACAGAGTTGACACCGTGTAAGCCTCTCTATACAAAACAACTAGACTCATTATGACCACGATGACCTGTAAATTCAACCCGCAGTGTGAAGCCACTCTGACACCACGAACTAACGAAGGAAAAAAAAAAACCTGCGCGATATATATATCTTATGACAATGATCGTCCTCCACAGCCGGAGTTGGTAGATGAGCGCCAAGACACACGCAGTTATATTATCCTCAATCGCCCGACCTTCGCTGACCCATCCTCTTGTTGCTAGTTGCCCACGGAAACTAGATATATTATCTTCAAGTCGTAGCAAGACAAGTTCAATAACCCTGATATGAATCAGAAATGATTATACTGATAATATGTGCCAATACGCCAGATCGTCAAACGGCAAAAAAAGTGCATTTGTCGTGTAGACAAACTACGCTAACTGAAGCGCGGTCTGAAACAATTAGGCTCGCGCATGATAATGATGTCAATCTTGAATCATATGTGTTCAAAGAGGTCATTTGTATGTGACGGGAAAAATAAAATATGAACTTGCTAGGAATCTACAAGCCATTGCTATATTTCTCGAGGAACGGATACTTTATTTGCTGGCAGTATTAAGTAAATTATGTCTAGCTAGGCCACGACTCCACCTGATGACAAAGTTGTGATGAATGTAGAGGGATCGGTGCTGATTGCTTAATGGACGAGAAAACAATTAATGATAAA
>JZLH01S0621099.1:28750-45532 GCA_001188425.1 Eucidaris tribuloides | reverse complement strand
CAAAAACTCAGATGTAAAGGTTCTAGCAGTGTATGGTTTAGACATATTCACAGACATAAAATTTTAACTGATGAATTGAGGATATGACAAGGGTCCACACAGAACATGACTATTTCCCTCTGGGCTTATTTTGAGCTAAACCAGTACCAAGTCTAGAGAAAAAAATGATCTGAGGAATAATTTTAGTACTCAAGAGGGCCAACATTTACAGATACAGAGACAAAAAAAAAAGAAATGTGGAACCTTTCTTCACCAGACAGCGACTGAACTTGATTCGACCCAAGACAAACAACAACATTGGGGTCAATATATCCTTATCACTGCGAGAGAAAAGAAAACTGAAAGTGTAAAAACAAAATGGTAGACTCCGTGTGTGTTTGTCCTCATAAGCACTGGTACACTGCCAACAGCGCCGATAAATATATAGACCTACCAACTTGACTGGTAATAAAAACTGGTGGTGTTTGCCAGACAAAGGTGAATGTCTGGGTCAGTCTTCAGTAACATCCTACACCCCCCCCCCCCACCCAATCAGGTCCAAAGGTCCATAAGTTCATATTAGTTCACTTTGCAGCCAGTCAATCCTATTGTTGTTTCTTGACGGGGAATGCGATATCGATAACATCCCTGGCATTGATTGAAATTGATTTATTTGCTCTCTGGCTAACGAGAATGACAGGTTTTCACGTCACCCTTTCCCAACCTTTGTTACCTTCCATTTTATTTCATGAAAAATAATCATGATGTTTTTCTTAGCAATTTCCCAATATCGACATACATTATCCAATACAGAGATTTTGATTGACTGTTTGATTGTGTTCAATAAGAATTACACCCCCCCCCCTTTCTGTAATTCAAATAGCCTTTCAGATACCTGCCACCATTTTGAAATTAAAAATCTAACTGATACAGACCAAAAATCTTATTCTTACGTAAACTGAAGGTAAAAATCTTGCTGTCGCACAAAATTGTAGAAATCACACAGTAAAAGTGCACGTCCATTATTCAAGAAAATGTTATTTTTGTATCAGAAATTATTATTCTGTGGACTTGGATGATGAAGAATCTTACTGGTTGGCAGATATGCTTTTATATCCATTTTCCTGCAACACCATGAATTTAAAATCACATAATACATGACTGAACATTCATGTATTTACATAATTTATGCAAATTTATGCAGACCTATATTCCCTTGCAAAAATCACAGTGCTAAGGCAAAGTCATTCACCCTTTTTCAACTTTCAAGATCTTGTATAATTGTATTCCCTCTATCTACTTCCATTTTGTGGATATGTTCAGTGACAACACACCAATATTTTGGGGAAACCGCCAGGCTAGCCATTGTGGTTGCCACAGCAACATTTGTTTGACAAATATGCAAGGCATTTGAAATCATTTGTACAACAGTCTACCCCTTCCCACACTGGGTGCTTATGATTTTGTTGTATTACTTCCATTTAGTCCATGTCTTTTGTCTGTGATTCCAAGACAAAGGAATTGTGAATATTTATTATGGGGGGCAGATGGGAGCCAGACTTGTAAACAGGCTATTAAATCTTTTTATGACCCCCTATGGGTCTGACATTCCACCAGAGTGGCAAGTCCCTAAATGACCCCATGACCATGGGGTAGTTGACCCTGAACTCAACTCTCTTAACCATTGGTGTATTCCTGGTCCTACACCAACCCATATTAGTCCTGCACCGATCAATGTTAGCCCTGCACTGCCACAAAAGGACCAACTTTGCTTACAACAATCCCATAAACCATACTACTCAATGAACCCAGGAACCCCCCCCCCCCTCCCAAATACAGCACGGTTCTCTCCAGGACAGTAACAGGGGGTGCTTTTCAGGAAATTGTGTGTATCTTCAATACTTAAGACTAAAATACAATACATTATCTGGATGCATGGGCTCAACACTGTCTGTAATGGAAACACATTCATGCCAAATTGCATCCCAGAGTTTGAACAGTAGACTAACAAGAACTATTCCAAACTTTTCACCACACAGTCTTCATCCACAAAATGAAGTTTGTTTTAAATCCCACAAAGTTTTCCGCTAGTATGATAAGTATCATGTTACCTCCTGAATCACATTGTTCTGAATCAAATATTTGCTCAGACCAACAGAATCCCACACACAAAACTAGAGCTACAAAGGTGTGTCTGCTATCTTAACAGGCAGTGACATGATTGGGAAATATAAAAAAGGCCTCTCAAACCAATTTGGTTGTAAGATATACCAATGGACACTCCAGCTGGAGTGTATCTCCTGGCTGGAAGGATTTATCTTGAATTTGTTTACTTAAGCTAAATCACGTATGAATATACTAGTATTTTGTTTCTCTTGAGCCCCAATAGAAATAGATCCCACAGAAAGCTACAACAGATTTGTCTGTGACAAGGCATACTGATAGAAGTTATTTTAGAATGAGTCAACTTTTGACTACACAATTTTCAGTCTGTAGAATTCATGCACAGTGTACTTGATTCTAGAATAGTTTCACACCAAAGTGAGGACTATCCCAATCACGTCATTTACCTTTAAAACTGCTTTAACAAATTGTAGCTGTAACAAGACATGCTGGGTAATCTTTCTCCATGCAAAAACACATTAATCTAAAACACAAATTCAGTCCAAGGACTGCAAGATTTTTCTAAATGTCACGCATACCCTGTAACAAATTACCTACAAGCCTACCAGACAAACCTCTTCCTACAATTCTAAAAATGATTACCATAGTATAATAATCAATGTAAATGCCTCTGCTCCGGAGCCTCGTTATAATCATAAAAATTCATATTTTCCGAGAATTGCTTTCCACCGTGACTTAAACCTTGATCCGAAATATATCGCGTCTGTCTCGACAAAGTGACAGCGATTTTAACATGTCTGAAGCTTTGCTACGTTGTGCACCTGCTCTGTTGAATATTGATGATAATACTGTAGTTGATGCGAACGATAATATTTAACTCGTAGACATTTTATATTTGCATATTAACACTTCGGTTGTGGGGCTAAAATCCAGGTGTGTTAGCCTGAAACGGGATTGTTTCGTAACTTTGTCTGCATAACCTTGCAAAAAATATGCTTTTCCTTGGAATTCAAAAGTAATCCACACAAGTCTTGTGTTAACATATTGAGTGAGTTCAAAGTTCCTTCATTTCAAAAAAAATTGCTTGTAGTCTATTGAATGCCATTCAAATTACAAATCTACATAGAGGTATAGAATTTTTTTTCATCTCTTCATACCAGTGTGCCATCAGCACACAAAGTGTTTATCAACCTTACAAAGTCTCAAACAATACATGACAATATTGTGGCCAGGGCTGGACACTAGCACTTGCCTGCTTGCCCGGGGCAAGTAAAATTTCATGTCGGGCAAGTAAAATTTTGATCATGAAATGAACAAAACGTAAACAATTTTACAAAACGAACAAAAAATGTTTCAAATTTTCTGTTCAGTTAACTTAACATACCAAATTTCATCATTATTTTGTTCATTGTACCCAATTTTAAGACTCATTAAATTCATCACACTTTTTGCAACCTCCCAAATTAAAATGAAAGGCCTATTGTTTAAAATTAGTGAGAAGTCATTTTTAATGAATTTGATTAAATCGTTATATTCGGGCAAGTAAATTTTTCATTCGGGCAAGTAAAAATCTGAAAGTGATAATTTTACTTGCCCAAAGGGCAAGTTTCAAAAAAAGTTAGTGTGGAGCCCTGTTGTGGCAAACATATATTTTCCATATAATTTATCAATTATTAAATACTTACTAATTTATTAATCAACAATTTTAATTATGTTGTAAGAATTCACCATTCCTTCTTTCATTTTTTTTATCTCTCTTATATACTTCCTTTCTTTCCTTCTTTTACCCTTTTTTACTTTCCTTACTTTTCTTACTTTCCTTCTTTTATCCTTTTTTTACTTTCCTTACTTTTCTTACTTTCCTTCTTTTACCCTTCTACCCTTTTCATTCACTTATTCATTCATTCAAAAAAGTGTGTTGGGGGAGGTGGGGAGGGGGGACGCAGACACTTATGAGCTTGAACGCATCTCCACTAGACACCAGCGGGATACTTGTAATTGACTACACCACAGGAACCTAAACTATGCCCGGCATTCTGATATCTACCCACAAAACATATTTATGCAGGTATGTCGGCAATGAATCCGGACCACTACTACTCCCTGGAGATCCAGGTCTAGGACACCTACCAGCTAGGAATGCCCCTTTAACCCAGAGATGGCCCAGAGTCATCTAGTCTCAGTTCCAGAGCCATGCAAGTTTTTCTATCCCCAAAGTACTAGTACACTCCCTCTCAAACTGTTTGTAATGTACCTTTCACTGTGCCCACGCCCTGTCCAGAACTGGACCTCTTCACAGCTCATACTAGTCTTTGTTGAAGGCAATTAATTGATGAAAGTAATCTATCTAGTATGTAGTATAAGTTCTTATGTCTGGAAGCCAGACTAAGAGTCAACCCAAGTGGGGAACACTGGTAGATGAACTATAGGAGTCAAGTGGCTATTGTATTTCGATAGCTTTCCGCATGTAGCAGCTCTCCATACCCAGCACCTATTTCTGTTTCCGCATGAACATTTATTGCTCAATGTATCTAAAGGGATTGCCCGCTAATCAACCCCAAGAATATAGACAACCATATGTTTTACATTCATCCATCAAATGTAGGCCTACTCGTAGACAAAATGATATAAACAAAAGGCGTTACGCTTTCGAATGAACTTTTGACAATTACAGTATTACAGTTTCACATTTTACGCATGTTCCGTTACCGATAGGAGTGGGTAATGATGATACAGAACTGAAAACATGCTGGCAGGTCTCAGCCACCAAAAACATATCGTGTATCTCGTAATTTATCAATTCCTGTTATTTTCCTTTGGGCTGCACTTTTTTCGAGGCAAATTGTCTCATCCAACCACGTGCAGTGGCAGGGTGGCAAACTCAATCCTTGAATGTCAAAGGTTGACACTTAGCCACCCCTGAATTTGCCTCCAACTAAACACCCCGCCCCCAAATCTTGTGCTTCCCCATGTTATTTATATACTAGAGGGCAAGTCTGGCTCAGATAAGTGCAATGCCCCTTTAACATTTGCGGTCTGGGTTCTCAGACATTCTTGTGGGTGGCAAAGAAACCCAAATAACTGGTGAGTCAATGTGCAATGACCTTAAAGTGACCCAGTGAGGACAGACCATTTAGACTTATCTGTGTGGTAAGGTCTCCAACCAGGACTGGCATAGCTTGACCTTAAAGGGACCCAGTCATTTCAATGGTGCAAGTTTATATCCCACCGCTGCCACCAGAACATCATGGAGGAGAATACTAGACTATCCTAAGTAGGGTTAACGCAAAGTTTGTAACTTGCATTTCATTCTAAGCTCAATGATATTGCCTATCGATTTGCATAATGGATATTCATCACACAACGTTAACTTGCCAAATGATTTAAAAAAATCTTTGATACTTCCAGTAGGAATGTACTGCGATGGCAAGAATGTCAAATGCACAAAATATCTTGCACTTATAGAGCAGAATTACATGAACCATATGCAATGCTCAAGCAGCTGAGTATGGTATCATAAACTTCACTATCACATTTATCAATTTATAACCGACTTTACAAACTTACACAATGTGATAGTGACTACTTAAATGTATTCTAGTTCTATTTTAATTTTGGGTAGGCTCCCTTTAATCTTGTGATGAGGACCTGCCGATGACCCCCCAACCAAACTTGGTCAAAATGGTGGGTGCGGCGCTGAGGTAAACTGTGTCACAGAGGAAGTCGCATGGTGCAAGCTACTAACCGAGATATGATAAAAATCTATCGTTTGGACAAATTAGATAATTGTCTACGACCTAGGTACAGGTGTATAGTTCTTTGAAGGGGTCACTTAACATGTCACTTGGTATTGTTAACAGTTTGCTAGGGTTTTAGTGGCTGATGTGATGATTGTTATTGCCAGTTCTAACAGTAGTGGGATTAGCATTGTTAACTCTTTAAGTGCCAAGTCACAAATAAGCACCACACGATACACACAATGCCCATAGAGCTGTAATTTCTCTGGCATGTCAAGAATTAACCCACTGAAAAGGTACGTTCTCCATACATGTAGGTTTCAGCCTCAGTTATCTCATCCATTATCTTCAATGAGTGAATAGAAGTAATATATGTGGTAACAGTGGTAGAAGCTGATAGATGTAGTGGTGGCAGTAGTGGTAGTAGCGGTGGTGGTGGTGGTGGTGGTGGTGGTGGTGGTGGTGGTGGTGGTGGTGGTGGTGGTAGCAGTATAGTAGTACAAGAAGGAGCAGTAGGAGTAAAAGAAGGAGTAGGAGAACAGTCCTAGAAGTACTTTTAGTAGTAGTTGTTGTTGTACATGTAGTAGAAATAGAAATGATAGTTAAATTAGTCATATTAGTTGTTTTGGTGAAGGAAATTGTTTTATTACCACATAATTTGATACAGAATTGAACACGAGAACAATTAGGCCTAGGCCTAAAGAGTACAGCTCCTACACACGCTGTTAATGTTTTACCCTGTTGGAGATGATTTGATTTCAATATAACACACATTCTCCATAGACTTGTGTACATTGTTATGTGCAGTTGGTGCAGAACAATGTTCAGTACCGTAACATTATTCCTGCACGGTACAATCATGTTCCCCGTCACTAATGACAAATACAAGAAGCAGAAAGAATGGGAAAAAAACGGGAGAAAAACCACAAACAGGTGGTTGTTAACCCCAGAACCCAAACCATTAACAAGATGGCGGAGGGGCGAATCGGGAGCCGCGCGTGTCGTCACTTTGCCCCCTTGGTATTTGGGTTGTTTTTGCGTTTCTGCATGATTGGTGCAACAAGAGGAAAGGGACACAACTCATGGTCGAATCCCCGAACTGACTCGAAGCAGCAGGGCTTGAAAATAACACGATTCTCGCCAGCCAGCAAAGTCTGCAAGGTGACGATGCTGGTTTCCAGAAACGTGCACTGCCCGACATGATGTGACTGGACTGTGATTAGCCATTTTTGTACTCATCAATGATCCTTCTGAAGTCTCAGAGCAATTAGGAACAACATTTCTGTCAGACTAATTTGCACCAGTTATCTGTTTCTTCTTCTCTCTTCTTTCCATAAGGGATGCATCTCTGACAGCCCAGACACCATGAACTCAAAGATCAACCAAACTGCACAAGTGGAGAAATTAGATGATTATCACCACAATGACACTGCTTGTCTTTACTGGTCACATTGTATTAAATGTACTACCATCTGCCACAAACTTCAGCATTTTTGCCTTATCCAACTTTTCACGAATCCCTACAGTTTTTATGATCTTTTTTGTTCACCTGTTAGCCTTTTTCTTTCTTTGTTGCATAAATTTCCTTCAGGGTTGGTCACTTTGCTGCTGTATTATTTACTTCCGAGGATTAAGAAAATGTTAATTGTTATACAACAGCAGTACAAACACTTTATGGCAATCTCATCAGCCATTATTGAGATATAAAAACAACAGATATTCCAGCAAACAGAATACCCACATGATGGATTAAATGTAAAGCCTCTTGCATAAAAAGATGCATTTATATGACAGGCATATAAGAAAATCAAAAGTAGCTCAACTTTAGACCAATTGGAGTCAAGTGTTCAGGACACGTCTAATCATTTTGGAGTTGTGTTTAAAGTAAACTTTTGTTTCTGCACAAGGCCCACGATGTCCTCTAATTTATTTAATGTCACAACTATGTGACGATCTGTTGATCAACACAGTTGCTGAAATAAAACAGGTTTTTAGAGGGGTTCAAACAATCATTTCATCTTTTTTGATGACCATACCCCTAATTATACAAACTATTTATTACTAGCATCACGATGAATTTACAACAAGCATTTTATTATGTTTGGAAATAAGCCTATGCTCCTGCCAGAATCTACATGTATCCTGACCAAACTAACCACAACAAACGTCAAACCAAACCCGTGACTCAAAAACGCTTCATACCAGGGTATTAGTCTATCAAAACTGTTTGTGTTGTCGCAGGAAGGGGGAGGGGGGAGGGGGAACCACACACCTAGTAATGTATAACCTACATTTTCTACCCAGGACCGACATGATCCGACCAACACATGTTAGAGAGTTGTAACGAGGACAGGGGGCCGCGTATGTGTGTTTGGGTTAGAGCTTTTTTAACCCGTCAGTTTCACGAAGCAAAATGCGTGTGATGCCACCAAACAGAAGACGAGTTGTATAAGTCATGAAATGCAGTATTAATCCACGTGACACTTTGGTAAAAGGAAAGTTAAGAAGCGTATCCATGGCAACGTTAACCACAATAAACGTGTGTGTTCTGCGGATGCGGCACCTGGAACTATCCTTGCGTGAGAAAATAAATTGTTTCCATGGCCTTGTCGTCCAGTGCCACCGAGAGAATGGCCCCCTCTCAAACATCTAGCACTTTCCTATTAAACCTTTAAGTTTCATAATCTTGATATTTCATGTAAAGTCTAAGGCATTTTGTGCAATGGTAATGCAAAGGTATATGTTACTGAGGGTAACATCCTATACATAAAACACTCGCATATACAAACACAGACACAAAACACAAACTCACGCAACACAGCATTACAAAATTCAGAAATGTATCTTGTGTTTGCAACCATTACGAAAAGTTTTGCAAACCATTAAAAAGGCAAACATTAGATCAGGGTTTTTCAATTTTTATTGTTGAAATGCCATATTTGTTATCAGGCATTAGTACTGCACCACTATCCAACATGTGAAGCGAGTGGAGCGTTGCAGCTTGGGGTCCAGGGGCCTGCTCAAGGGCCCCTGGCGGGGGATGAGGGGGCAGCACCCCCCCCCCCGTCCCGAAGGTATTAAACTATGAAGCCTTTTATGAGGCCCAGAATGGCTCTAATAAACAACATTTAAAGAAATTACACAATTTCTTATTTTTTCCATAGCATATTCCATGCGCCACTTCAGGAGGCCAAATGTGCCAAAAGTGGCGCACGCCCCGCTAATGGGGAACCCCTGCATTAGAGCAACAAACACTTGGATTCGTTGTTCTACAAATTGAAATTGTCAAAACTCTATTCATGGGGCAGATACGGTATCTTTGGAGGGGAAACTTGGGAGAGGTCAAGCAGTAATAGTAGGAATGTGTCCTTTGCCCTGTAATACTCCTATTACCACGCTGAAAATATATTTGGACAGCTCAGGTTATAGTGTTATTATTTTCTTTTCCACTAGACCATCCCCAACATAATTTTCCTGTCATCGAATATCATATCACCACCCAAAAACTAAGAGCAGTCTATGACTTAGACTAACTTTGACCCTGAACTGCTACTTCAACTCTGTAACTTGGTTTGGTTTGTCAATTCCATGTCCCCCTTCTTTCTATTAAACTATTCTGAGTTGACGTTTGATGAACAATGACCACACAAGTCAAAACTGGTTATTTTGTTTTGAAAATCAGTGAAAAACTTAATAAATTAGTTTCCACACCGACATGGACATCCTTTCATCCTTTCACACACGGATCTGAAGTTTTATATTAATGGGCAATTCATAAATGACAAGCAAAAAGCCTTCAGTCATCCGATATCTATGATCAAACTATGCGAGAAAGAATGCAGTCATGTGGTCAACATTCAATGATAACACGGAAGATTGATTGAGGTTAGCTCTTCAACAAACAGCGAATTTGTAGCCTTCATTTCCTTTCACTGGGACTTTATGACTTAGGCCCTGCTTACACCGATATTTACCGTTTTGACAACAGTCTTAAAACGGTTCCATTAATAATCTTGGAACAGGTTTCATCCTTCACTGGTGTGGTTACACATGAGCCGTCTCATGTTGGGTAGAACAGCGGTTATGATATGACTGGCAACGATTTGACCACGCCTGTTCGGCAGGCAAATGCCGTCTCTCGATACTTCCAAAGTTCTGGCGGACGCGGTCCCGCGGTACTCAGATTTGGTTCCGACGGGATGTGCCGCTGAAGTCGAAAAACCCGACCCTTTTTTAAGGGTCATTTTGGCGGAAAATGGTACCTATTATTAAGGTTTTTTATTACGAAAAACTGCATTTTTGTGCATTTTAGCGATGAAATAGGCGAAAATATCTAGTGTAAATCGTAAAATTTCAAAATCATGACCCATGTTTAAGGATTCCCCCCCCCCAAAAAAAAACCATACCCATAAGGATATTAAAAGGATTGTGCAAAAAAGCACTATATTAGAAGAGCGAGAACACCCCGTACCTTACTAGCAAATCAAGCCCCCCCCCCCCGGACCTGCGATTCGCATAGTAGGTTACATAACTGAGTTATAACTTTCTGTGCTGGGCTGGTTTTGGAACCCTTGTGTGGCTACACCGCATATGAAATGCTCTCACAGTGTCAGACCACCTCTCGGTCTGACAAAAACATTTCGGAACACTTTTGGTCCACTTTTGGGGTCGGCCGTTGTGGTTACACACCTAGTGAACGGTTCTGAGACCGTTCTCAGACAACTTTTGACTTTCAGTGTAATCTGGGTTATATTAGGTACGGGGAAGAGTAACTGCATCTTGTCTCGTTAAACAAAAATTTGATATAGGTGGTGATCAATTTCAGTCACGGCAAAGGAACAGATCCCATCACTTACTCAAACTCAAGTTCACAACCCATATTTTATCATTTTCAATGATTCTGACATTTCATCTCGTCAAACTTTTCTGTCTATCTATTCACTAAAACATTCTGCTATCAAACATTTTTCCCCACTTTTATTTGACTTATAGTAAAGCACCTGGAAATCAAAATGTCATCTCGAAATAAAACTACAATGTGTACCCACTGCCCATTTACAGTAAAACTTCAACTACTATGCTCCTCATATCACTTGTTTCATTGATACTACATCACACAATTTAGATTATTTTAACCTCTACCTGCATGCAATCCATTGTCAATCTACAGCATACATTGATGCCAAAATTGACTATCATGCTACCCCTCCCTTGTAGGCCTATCTTTCTCAATGGACACAACTTCCATCAGAAATCTACACACATCATAGCAATATCCACATATGACCAAATGCACAATTCAAATAATGATTTTACTATTCCCCACCCCCAATGACATCAATAGTACAGCTAACCTTAGATTTCATTCTAAATTGCCATTTTTGGATATTTATTTTTAGTTTGGTTTTTATTCCCTTAACTCTTTCTTTCGAATACAAAAATGAACCAGCCTATATTTCACGCTTCGTAGCTCTCCTTAGGGCAAAGAAAAAGGCAGCAATTATTTATCTGCATTTTAATAGAAAAATATAGGCCAAGATCAGGATGACAAGTCATCTTGAAAGAGATCAAAGAATTTGATTGTGGGTATAGGCCTACTTTTAAATAAGTTGGCACAGGAGATTACCCCCACCAACATATAGTTTTAGGGACCCACAGGAGTACATGGTTACATGTATACTATAGGCCCTCTGTCGAGGGTCAACTCAACCACAGAGATGATGACAACTGCCTTTATTTCCAAAATTGCACTTTTTACAATAAATCAGTGCTCTTGAAAGAAAGAAAAAATCACTATCAGAACCACAAATTCATATATTCTCTTTAGGTCCATTATGCACCATGAAGTGTGCACTCTGTGAATATCTGTCTGCAATGTCAATATGCAAATGCCTATGTTATTTAACTCTTAACATGCTACAATTCAATCTGTATAAATTGTGCATTTATCACACTGGCACACATTCTTAAAGTTAAACAAATGTAAACATCAATGAGCAAAAACAAATGTATATTTTGCCAGGGTTGCACATCAATATTGGCCGTGATTACAATATGAATCCTCCAGAAAAACCAGGATAAACTCATATTTTCCCTCTCAAAATCAACACTGTTGAGGAACTAAGACTATCCGCATACACTTCAAAACAGAAGACAAAACACAGAAGATTGTGGTGTAGTCAATACTGGATGATATTTCTTTCTAGAAATATCATCCAGAAAAATCCGGATTTACATTATAAGCTCATATTTTTCCTCCCTACGTCAACACAGGAGATGAACTAAGACTACCAGAGTACACTTCAAAATAAAAGACAAAACACAGAGTCTGCATGGTTGTCAATATGCTTGGGGTAGAATGGCTCCCAGGAGTATCTGTAGAGGGGGGAGGGGTGGAGGAATATGGGGTAACAAAAAGGCAGGAACCAGACCTACTTTTCCGAGGGCGGACTATCTTTCAATTAACCTTTTGCCACAGCCAGTACTCATGTCACTGTGATGCTTTTCGCCTGGCTGTGGATATAAATGCCAGACAGGTGAGAAGCGGGCAGAAGATAAACATCTGCATATATCTAGATCATCTCTTCTTTTTTTTCCTTCCTCTACTTTCTCTCTCCTCTTTCTCCTTCTTGTTTTCGGGGCTGAAATAAATGCTACCAAACAAGCGTTCGATTACAGTGGTTGGATTACGATTCACCGGGGGTTTTATTTTTGCGACTGGGAAAACAAAAATGACATTTCAAATGAGGGGGAGGAGTATTTGTGCGTCTGACAAAAATGACTTTAGCCAAAAGGGCAAGTGTTATTATTGTCTCTTTAAACCGATTTCCAGATTGTTGTGCTGTCTTTCAGCAAAATTAAAAGAGGCTACAATCTTTTTAGTCTTCAAGAAAACATCATCACAATTAACGTTTACTTTTTGTAATGCATTTGGGTAATGTCCTTTCTTTCTCAATATCAAGTTACGATGATGAGAAGATGGAAATAGTGATAAACGCAGCATGGTAATGATAATGATGATGAGAAGGTGATGAGAATGATAAGGATAATGGAGGTGATGATGATGATGATGATGATGGCGATTATTACACTGATGAATATCAACAACATCATGATGGCAAATATAACATACAGACGATACAGTACATCAATTGTAAACATTATCTTTTATCTGATCATTTTCTCTTGAAAATCATTCAAAATCATCTACACATAATTAATTGAAAAAACCCTAGATGGGCATGTGTAACCATGGCATAGTCAAATCAATCTGAACAAAAATAATTCAAATCCCACCCTGACAGGTCAATACATACATTGACCACTAGAGGGCACACTTCACCCAAACCTAACTATAACACATGTCAGCCAACAATCTGTTCATGTATCTTTTCACAACTTCTACTTC
This sequence comes from Eucidaris tribuloides, assembly GCA_001188425.1. NCBI lineage: Eukaryota > Metazoa > Echinodermata > Echinoidea > Cidaroida > Cidaridae > Eucidaris > Eucidaris tribuloides. Next base: position 32,284 of record JZLH01S0621099.1, on the reverse strand, counting down.
CCTACAAATAGTGTCAAGCCACTTCTTTGTGTCAGTTTAAAGCTGAAATGAAATGACATTCTTCAAGTATTTATGCCTTTCCATCATTAAAAGCAACACGAGGTACATACACTGTATTAACCTTTCATTTTATCAAAGGTGAATGTAAGCTGAGACATGGTTTTGGGGATGCCCTACCCTGAGTACATCCATCTGTCCCAATCTCATAATCAAAGATATCACGGAATCTGCAACAGCAACTTTTCGCGCACTTGATACCCAAAATCTACAAGGATGAACTCAATGGATGGAAATTTCTGTTTTAGTAGGTCAAAGGTCAGAGGTCAATTTCGTATGATAATTACTCCTATAGTCTCTGGATTCTTTGAGAGCAACGCAATCCTTTTGGCTGTACAATAGTTAATTCGGTTAGTTTACCCCTCCCCAAACAAACACACATTTCTTGGCATACAGTGTATAATCGGAAAAACACTTCTATATTTACAACTACCAAGGAAGCTGTGACTAAAACTCAGGATTGGAACAGAAACAACATTTACATATCAAAATTGACTTTCCCAGGAAGGATACTTTTACATTTCTCTAAAATGCATATACATTTTTACTCCCCTGACATTAGCTCACAGACAAAATCCATTATCGAACAAAATGATGCATATCCTGAACATATTAAACAGAGTTTGGGGGATGATTGGAGGCAATGTAAGAGTTCCAAGAACATCACAATCAATGTTTACAAAATTCTTAACAGTTTGAAAACATTACTTACAACTGCACCAAATTTGACTGAAATAAAAAAAAATTACATCTGGACGAAAAAGACAAACATAATCATGGTAATTAGATGAATCTCGTGATATGCAGTTTTCAATGACATTTCGGTTGAATCATTAAACGTTCCGTAATCACGTTTCCTCTTCTTTCTCCATACGGCAAAGGGAGGCGTTCGCGCGATAGGATCTCTGGCACGTTTATGGAGTACAAATACTCAAATTTGCCACTTCCTTCACCCCACTGATTATTCAACCTTAATCTTGCACATTACCCCCCACGTTTGCACAGCAATGTGACAAGTTCATGACATGCAGTAATGAAGGTTCACTCATTTAAGTCGTAAAAACCATCATGTCTAATGTACGACTTGACTGTACAGATGGATAGCTTAGAAAGCAGTAATTTACTGTATTCATTTACTGTATTTATTACTCGTTTGTTTACATATTTTTTATCTATGTGCTTATTCACTTATTCTTTGTCTTCTTTACGTAAAGTGAAAACATACATTAATTCCTTGTTGCTTCCAATTACAAGACTAAACTATGATTTTGATATATTAAAGGATGTTCTGATATTAGTGATTTAAACTTTTTGAACATGTGTTAATGATTCAATCACCACTTTCCAAGTATTGGCAATCTTCCTTTAATTATATTAAACTGCTTGAATGTATTTGCAATGGATGAACATCATTCTTAGTTTGGCCAAATGCATGCAAATTAATCTACATGTAGGTCGTATTACATGTCACCCTTCACAAACACTTGATATTCTTTGTTTTGTGTATAAAATGAATTTCTACAGTTGTTCATATATAACATTACAGTGATGCCAATTTGTAATGACCATACGAATGTTGAAAAAAAAAGCAACTTTATCCATATTTGCTTGATTTTTCTCAAACTTTTACAGAAGTATATATCCCTGATTTTTCTGCTTCTACTGAAAACAACTTGGTATCACGCTGGAATCCCCCTTTAAAGCCACTGGCTAACATTTACCAAAGTTTTAAAAAATGTGAGCTACATAATCCTCCACCCTCCAAGTGTCTTTGACAAGGTCTAAAAATGAAGCCCTGAAAAAATGTATTTCAAAGTGATTATTTAGCGCTTTAAAAAAGTGAAAATCGTAAGTTGACCGGATTCACCTGCTCAATTTCTCCAATAAGCTAACCGTGTGTGGATCTAGGCTATTTTTTACTCCCCCGAGTAATAATTGTTTATTCATTCATATCTTGCCAGTGGCAGCATAAATTTCCAAACTTTTGTATTCTAGGATGTTTATTTGTCCATTCCAATACTACTATGTAGCTCAGATAGCAAAGTTTGACAATTTTTTAAATTAAAGCTCCACAATGTTAACCTATCACTTTAACACAGATCGCACCCTCCTCCTCTCTGTTGCCAGAAACGACAACAATGCATATCTGTTACTCAAATCAGGGGACTTAATTGTTGCTTGGCCAGTCTCCTGGAAACAATAATGCACTCTTATCGGTTGTCATTTGCATAAAATAGATGCTTCCAACAACAAAGCAATACCAACAAAATGCTGTATAACGTCCTAATTGCTAGGTAGGGCCTACGTGTGGACTTGGTTTTAGGGGGGTTTAAAAAGTGCACCAAATTGCAAACGACCTATTTAACAAGAACATTATGCCAAAAAGACTAAAACGAGACCTGGATAGGGAGTCGCAATGCGGCTACGAATCCATGATTCTCGCGATAAGTCGGGAGAGACGGCGAGCATCTGTGGAAAAGCTTGGCGGCAACGCGTGGAAAAGTTCAGGTAACCCCAAGTCCCTAATTGCACATGCACTATGAATGGGGCTGCCTCAAGTCGGGTTTAAAGGGACGAGAGAAGGAGGGAGGATGTACGGCTACGGATCTGACGGAAAAGATGATTATTTTTCGGTCAATTCTTGGGTGCAGCTTTGCTCACAGTAAGGCCTACTGTCACACTCAGTCATTTATTGATTTGATTGCATTTTTTTTATTATTCCTTTCTTTAATTTTTCATAAATTCGTTTGTTACGTGACACAAACAAGTTGCAGGCTTGGTCAATCTTACAGTCTCCACTCTGAATGAATGAAGATGATTTCTTAAAGTACAATGACCCCCAATACGCGGGCCCTATTGACATGATTAGAAGTAACACAGATTGCTTATTCCACAGTTGTGCCGATATAGTCGGTTTCTAATGACAAAGGAGGTCATTTTTCCCCACTGTCTTTTCAAAGTGCACGACTTGTTAAAATTATGGGTTTGTTATTTGCATTTCTATAAACACACACACACACACACACACACTCACACACACACACACACGCACACAACTTTTATAAACCAATTTGTCTTTATCAAGAAATGTCCGATGACTTAAACTGTGTGTATATTTCAGTAAAGATTATGAATTTAAGACAATCATATTTTCAGCTAAAACATCTTATTTTTCCCCCACTTTATTACAAAAGTCAAGACAAAGTTTACAGTCCAGAAACACTAATAGACCGCTTCTCTTTCAATATGAAATATTAAATGGTCAACAAGGATAATTTAGACTGGACTTTTATTAGTGGCACACTCCTTACAAATACACCCAAAGCCAATTATAGTAGCATATTTTGTTGGTTGTCCAGCAGAAGGGCCCTAGCATATGCCCAAGTAGAAGGGCCTTAACAGTAAATTTTCTATATTTGATGCACCACGCCATACCCCAGGGTACCGTTGTACCCCGGGGTACCGCATTGTGCAGCA
>JZLH01S0621097.1:35487-52747 GCA_001188425.1 Eucidaris tribuloides | reverse complement strand
CGCAGGACCTGATGGAACCAGAACCCAAATTTATGGCTAAATTCTTACCTATGTGGAGGCAACCGCAAAAATTCTGTGGAGATGCTTGTGGTCGGTTGTCGGAACTAACAACCAGGAAAGTGATTTCCCTCAAAGGTCGGAAGTCCTCTGGTACCTCAAACATTCCATCTTCCAGCTGCAAAACTACAGTATTGCCCTCATCATCGGTGAACGGCTCGCCAGAGGGCTGCAGAGGCACAATGGTCATGTCTGTTGGAAGCATGCTGCCTGGTGGTGCGGAAACATCAAATCGCCTGATTCTGACGGTTGACTGAACTCAACCGTAAATGAATTGGATGGAGATGGCGTTGGAAGTGCATTTTCGTCAACGTGTCAGGTACATCTTGGAACTCCAAACTTGGTACTGAAGAGATTTCCTGATCATTTACTCTTATCTCAAGGTTCCATGTGTCGGCGTTATCCTCCATGTTCAAGAGACAAGGTCCTGAAGAAATAAGTATACAATCAAATGAGTTGTGTCTATGCAAGACAAATTTTGGTCATAGCTACTCTCCTATGACAAAGATATTTTCTATCCTTCTCTGTAAGCACTACAGCTAGAGATTTACTGTCAAGCCATTCGGAAAATGCTTATGGTCTGTTCAACGTCTAAACTGGTCAATTGCTGGAAAATTCGCATCATGCCCAGTCAATGTTAATAACGTGAAGTTTACGCATGCTGATCGAGAACTCGTCAAAGGAAATTGTGATCAATTTCTCCCAGGTTTCTACTGAACACAGATTGAAACATACCTGGTGTAGTTGTGACTGAAGTTGTTGTCTGTTTCGTGGTGGTGGCCACAGGAGTGGTAGTTTGCTCTGTTGTAGTTGTCACCACTTCAGTAGTTGTTGGGGGTGGTGGAGTGGTGGTGGGTGCACTTGTAGTAGAGACAACAGTCGTAGTGCTCACTGAGTGAATGAAACAACAAGTCATTGTATTGATGTCAAGGATTTCAATTCGGGCTGTATTGACGTACACTTTGGTCCACGTAAACACAGAATTGTCTTGCAGGAGTCCTCATACTTGTTGTCAAAGGTTTGGTAATATCAAAGAAAATATCAGATGTTTCAATCACTGATCATGAGGTTAGAACACCTTTACTGACTCACACACACCTACAATTATACCTTCTTTTGGAAACTGACGTTACAGAAGTGGAAAGGGAACATTTTCTTGGAATAACAGTGCTTTTAGGCTTTCAGGATATGTGAAAACCAGTTGTATTACAAATGAGTAGACAGAGGAATGCATATGCTCAAATCAGCAGGACCTGATGGAACCAGAACCCAATATTTATGGCTAAATTCTTACCTATGTGGAGGCAACCCAAGAATTCTGTGGAGATGCTTGGTGTCGGTTGGTCGGAACTAACAACCAGGAAAGTGATTTCCCTCAAGGTCGGAAGTCCTCTGGTACCTCAAACATTCCATCTTCCAGCTGCAAAACTACAGTATTGCCCTCATCATCGGTGAACGGCTCGCCAGAGGGCTGCAGAGCGACAATGGTCATGTCTGTTGGAAGCATGCTGCCTGGTGGTGCGGAAACATCCAATCGCCTGATTCTGACCGGTTGACTGAACTCAACCGTAAATGAATTGGATGGAGATGGCGTTGGAAGTGCATTTTCGTCGAACGTGTCAGGTACCATCTTGGAACTCCAAACTTGGTACTGAAGAGATTTCCTGATCATTTACTCTTATCTCAAGGTTCCATGTTTCGGCGTTATCCTCCATGTTCAAGAGACAAGGTCCTGAAGAAATAAGTATACAATCAAATGAGTTGTGTCTATGCAAGACAAAAATTTTGGTCAGTAGCTACTCTCCTACTGACAAAGATATTTCTATCCCTTCTCTGAAGCACTACAGCTAGAGATTTACTGTCAACATTCGGAAAATGCTTATGGTCGTTCAACGTCTAACTGTGTCAATTGCTGGAAAATTCGCATCATGCCCCAGTCAAGTTAATAACGTGAAGTTTACGCCATGCTGATCGAGAACTCGTCAAAGGAAATTGTGATCAATTTCTCCAGGTTTCTACTGAACACAGATTGAAACATACCTGGTGTAGTTGTGACTGAAGTTGTTGTCTGTTTCGTGGTGGTGGCCACAGGAGTGGTAGTTTGCTCTGTTGTAGTTGTCACCACTTCAGTAGTTGTTGGGGGGTGGTGGAGTGGTGGTGGGTGCATTGTAGTAGAGACAACAGTCGTAGTGCTCACTGAGTGAATGAAACAACAAGTCATTGTATTGATGTCAAGGATTCAATTTGGGCTGTATTGATACACTTTGGTCCACGTAAACACAGAACGTCTTGCAGGAGTCCTCATACTTGTTGTCAAAGTTTGGTAATATCAAAGAAAAATCAGAGTTTCAATCACTGATATGAGGTTTAGAACACCTTTACTGACTCACACACACCTACAATTTATACCTTCTTCTGGAAACTGACGTACAGAGGTGGAAAGGGAACATTTCTTTGGAATAACAGTGCTTTAGGCTTTCAGGATATGTGAAAACCAGTTGTATTACAAATGAGTAGACAAGGAAATGCATATGCTCAAATCAGCAGGACCTGATGGAACCAGAACCCAAGTATTTATGGCTAAATTCTTACCTAATGTGGAGGCATCCACAAGAATTAATTTTACATCGTTTAGAACCCTTTCCCGACCACTTAGACCCAAATATTGCTTATGATAGCCCAAAAAAATAAATGCTGCGCGCCAGTACGCGCGTAGTGAATAATGGGCGGTTTTAATCATCATTAACTCTCTAGAATTAACGGTGACCCTACTTTTTATTGCTTATTCTTTGATAGACTATGATGCGTTAGATTAGTATTTCAGGCATTGCTTTCTATGCCCAAGTGTGTGTGACGTCATCTATGACTGTCTCTTACAAAGAAAATCGTAATTTCGGGCATATCTCCGACTGCCGTCGTAAACATCACGAAACCTAGTACACAGTACCTTAAGGTCACAAGTCATCATGCGATGCTTATCACATGTGCGGGGCGCGTCACGACGAACGCGTTCGCGGTACGTTTTATAGTGTTACAAGTCTTAATCAATCATTTTATCGAAATAAATGATTGACCCTTACCTTGTATTGCCTCATTCTGATAGCTATGATCCGTAGTAATAGGTTTCAGACATTACTTTACATGGAGAATACTTGTGAGCACGTATCGTGCGACTGTCACAAGAAAATCGTATTTCCGCGCATATACTCCATGACTGGGATCGAGTAAGATAAATCAACATTGGCACACAGTAACTTCAGGTCGAAGGTCATCACTTGGTCCTAATTTTGACCGTTCACTCGTCGCGACGGAAGCGTACCGCGCCACGTTCAAATTTGAATGATGTTTGATGAGAATTGTAAGGTGATGATGGGACATGATTTCAGCAAGCAATCTATACTGATTATATATTGTTTTGGCCCATTTTTTTTTTAGATTTAATATGAACGGAGCGTTCGGCGCAGATCACCAATTCGTCTTGTGACGAATTAAATCTAGTCTATGTTTGTTTCTTTATTGGTGATCGCGTAAACGCGATCACCTAGAGTTGTACGAAATTTTTTTCTTACTTTGTTTTTGGTGATCGGTGATCCGGTGATCTAGAGTTTTGATACGAATTTTTTTCTTACTTTATTATGTTTCTTTCTGGTCACTTTTTGTATCAGGATGATAACTAAGAAACGATAGCGCTTAATAATCATGTAACTTAGACTAGTTTATGACTCATGTTAATACTCGGCTGGTAACGCGGTCAATGTGATAGAGCACCTATGACGGTCATTTATGACGGTCATTTGTTAAAAAAGCTTAGACTTAACCTATTTTGCGATATCTCGAGCCTGGCGGTTGAATAAATTTAACCAAACTTTGCAAGGGTCAAGTTCAGGTCATGGTCAGTCTATTTGACCCAAACCACGTGCGCGTGCACATCTTTCACATGGCGCGTGTACGCTGGCCGTCAAAAAATAAAATATGCTCCAAATTGACTTCTTATTAACGGTACCATATGTTTCGTTCATTTGAACATTTTTGCGGTGCGCGTATACGCGCGCGTTTTTTCGCTGCGCACCCCTTTCCGACCCGAATGTTCGTCGTGTTTTTCGATGGATTTGGGATTTCTGACTGAATTTCTCCTCAAATTAGAGCCTTCCGACAACTTAGGACCCAAAATATCGCTACAGGTCAAAAAACTGTAATATGCGCGCGCATTTACTGGCGTAGTGAATAAATGGACATTTTTAAATCATCATAAACTCTCTAGAATAACGTGTGACCCCTAACTTTTTATAGGCTTATTCTGTAGGCTATGATGCGTAGTTAGTATTTCAGCATTGGCTTTCTATGCCAAAGTGTCTTGTGACGTCATCTATGACGTCACAAAGAAAATCATATTTCGGGCACCCACTCTCCGACTGCGCTCGAGTAACATCACGGAACTGCGTCACAGTACCTTTCAGGTCAGAAGTCATCATGCGTGCTTATCACATTAGCGTGCGGGTCGTCACGACGAACGCCATACGCGTAATGTTTAAGTTACTTAAGCTTAAATCAGTCATTCTCTACTCGACAATAAATGATGGAACCCCTACCTTGTATTGTTCATTCTGACTACGCTATGATCCGTAGATAATAGTTCAGACATTACTTTACATTGGAGAATACTTGTGAAAAATGTATTTCGGCGCCAGTTGATCTCATGACTGAATGAGTAACGATAATCAAAGTTAGCGCACACCAGTAACTTCAGGATCAATAGGTCATCACTTGGTCCTAATTATTAACCTGTTTCACGCGTCGCGACAAACGCGTACGCACACGTTCGAATTTTGAATTGATGTTTGATGGAGGAATGTGTAAGGTGATGAGGCGACATATTTCAGCAAGCAATCATTACTTGATATAGATTGTTTGCCACTTTTTTTAGATTAAATGAACGGAGCGTTTACTGCGGCATCACCAATTCGTCTTAAGTGACGAATTAAAATCTAGTCTTCGCTTTGTTTTCTGTATCTTGTGTTTCTTTCTGCGTCACTTTTTTGTTCAGACGATATCTCAAGAACGACAAAAGCATTAGTTTGTAATTGGGTATAGTCATTGTCCCATGTCAATATCTCGGATGTTGTCTTGTCATTCACAAAGACCATCTGTGACGTCCATCTTTATGACGTCATTTCGTTAAAAAAGTTAGAGTAACCTATAGTTTCAATATGTCAATCCGGCGAGTCGAATAAAACAATTTGATTCTTTGACAGAGTCAAGTTGAGTCAAGGGTCAATTTTGGTCCTCGTACCACGTGGCGCGCGCGCGTTTTCACGGGCGTGTACGTGCGCGTCAAAGTTCCAAAATGCTCCAAATGACTTCTTATGTAACAGTACTATATTGTTTCAGGTCATCTGGAGCATTTTGTAGTGCGCGCTGCGTACGCGAGCGCTTTTTTTTCGCGCGCACCCATTTCCTTCGGGAATAACGTACTTTTTCGATGATTTTGGCATGTTAACTGAAATTCTACGTCATTTTAGAACGCTGTTTCCCGTACCACGCAGAACCAATATCGCCTTACACGCCGAAAAAACGTAAATGCGCGTGCATGCGCGCGGTAGCGAATGGCGGCACTTTAAAAATCATTATAACTCTCTTAGAATTAACGGTTGACCCCTATTATTTTATTTGCTGTATTCTGGGTAGATATGATGCGTAATTAGCATTTCAGGCATTCTCTTACTATGCCCAAAGTGTTGTGAGCGTCAGCTATGACGTCACAAAGAAAATGGGTATTTTACGCATATTCATTATAACTGGAGTCGAGTTCTAAGATCCACCATACTTGGTACACAGTTAACTTTAGTCACAAGGTCATCACTGCAGCTAATCGTAACCGTCCGCTCGCGTTGCGACACGAGTGCGGTACGCGCACATCGAATATTATGAATTTATATGTTTCAGAGAAGAATTTAACGTGATGAGGGAATGTTTTATCATGCAATAAAATCTTGTTATTTAGATCGTTTGTCACAAATTTTCTTTAAATTTAGATGATCGGAGCGGATTACGGGATCACCAAAATTAGTCTCTAGTGACGAATTATTAAAGTCTAGTTTTGTGTTTCTTCTTGGTCACTTTTTGTTCAGACGATATCTCAAGAATGGACAACAGCATTAGTTTGTTAACTTGCATAGTTATGTCCATGTCATACCTCGCATGTGTAGTCTTGTCAATGTCATGCCATCAGTGACGTCATTCTATTGGACGTTATTTGTGAAAAGCTCGAGTTAACCTATATTTGCCAATATCTCAAGCCGGCGGTCGAATAAAAACAACCAAATTGGCAAGGGTCAAGTTTCAGGTCATGGGTCATCTTTTGGTCTAAACACTTTGCGCCGCGCGCGTTTCCACATGCGTGTACGGCGGGTGCGGTAAAAAATAAAAAATGCTTCCAAATTGACTTTCTTATAACAGGTACTATATGTTTCAGGTCATTCGGAGATTTTTGTGAGCGTGCGAGCGCACAGACGTACGCCAGCCGCGTTTTTCCGCTGCGCACCACTTTCCCGACGATACCGTCGGTCGTTTTTCGATGGTTTGGCATGTCTGACTGACTTTACATCAATTGAGAGACCCCTTTCCGCACAGCCGCGACCCAAAATATCGCTTACAAGTTCTAAAACGTTAAATGCGCGCGCTGCCGCGCGTAGGTGATTTGTGCGTATTTTTAATCCTCATAACTCTCTTAAGAATTTAACGGTGACCCCTACTTTTATGTTATTTGATAGACTATGATCGTAGATAGCATTTCAGGCATCTGTTTTTATGCCAAATTGTGTGTGACCAGTCATTCTATGACATCACAAAGTAAATCGATATTTGGGATTACTCTCATGACTGGAGCGAGTAACATACCAAGTTGTACACAGTAACTTCAGGTTTCAACTCGTCACTGGTTCCTAATCATAATTCGTCCACGCGTCGCGACGAACGCGTACGCAGCTCGTGGAATTTGAATTGATGTTTTGAGGGATTTGTTAAGGTGAGTTGAGGGAACATATTTTCAGCAAGCAGAATGATTATGATATAGATGTTTGCCCAACTTTCTTTGAGATTAAATGAACGGAGCGTTTTTACGCGGATCACCAATGCGCTCAGTGACGAATTAAACTTCTAGTTGGTGATCCCGTAACGCGGATGCACCCATAGAGTTTGTACGAAATTTTTTTCTTACTTTATTGTGCATTCCGCGTAAACGCGCTATCACCATAGATGTTGTGCGATTTTTTTTCTTTCTATGTTTGGTTTCTTTATTTATGTTTCTTTCTGCGACACTTTTTGTTCAGACGGAATAACTCAAGCACGTATTAGCGGTTAACTAATTCATGTAACTTAGCATAGCTTTGACTCGTGTTAATTACCTCGGCTATGCGTAACCCGGTTCAATGTGTAGAGCACCTGTACGTCATTTATTGACGTCATTTGTAAAAAAGCTAGCTTAACCTAACAGTTTGCCGATATCTCCGAGCCGGCGGATCGGAATAAATATAACCAAAATTTGGCAAGGGTCCAAGTTCAGGTCATGGCGTCCTCTTTTTGGTCCAACCACGTCGCAGCTCGCGCGAATCTTTTTTGTACGGTGCGCCTGTCAAAAAATAAAAATGCTCCAAATGATTCTTATTACGGTACCCACATGTTTTATTTCTTATTCTGATAGACTATGATCCGTAGTATAATACGTTTCAGACATTCTTTACATGCGGAATACTTGTGACGTCATCTGCGAACTCCGTCACAAGGAAATCGTATTTCGCGCAGATTCATGACTGGAATCGAGTGTAAGATAATCAAAGTGGCACACAGTAACTTCAGGTCAACGCCATGCACTTGGTCCTAATTATAACCGTTCACGCGTCGCGACGAAGGCGTACGCGCACGTCAGAATTTTGAATTGATGTTTTATGGAGAATGTAAGGTGCCTGAGTTTATTTCAGCAAGCAATCATTACTTGCATATAGATTGTTTGCACCAATTTTTTTTTAAGACTTAAATGAACTGTGAGGTTACGCGGCATCACCAATTTCAGTCTTAGTGACGAATTTAAATCTAGGTTGGTGATCCGCTGTAAACGCGGCTATCACCATTAGATTGATTGTACGAAATTTTTTTCTATGTTTGTTGGTGATCCGCGTAACCGCGGGATCACCATAGAGTTTGTACGAAATTTTTTTTGGCTGATCGCGTTAACCGCCGGATCACCATAGATGTTGTACGCACCTTTTTTTTTCTTTCTATGTTGTATTGTTTCTTTATTGGTTGTCATCCGCGTAAACGCGGATTCACCCTAGAGTTTGCTACGAAATTTTTTCTACTTGTATTTATGTTTCTTTCTGCGCTCCACTTTTTGTTTCAGACGATAAACTCAAGAACGATAGCGTTAATAATCATGTAACATTTAGCATAGTTATGACTCATGTTATACGCTCGGCATGGATTAACCCGTGTCAATGTGATAGAGCACCTATGACGTCATTTATGACGTCATTTCGTAAAAAAGTTAGACATTTAACCTTATATTGGGAATAATACTCGAGCCGGCGAGTCGATAAAAAAACCAACTTGAGCAAGGATAAAGTCAGGTCATGAGTGTCATACTTTTGGTCATAAACCACGTAAGCGCGCGCAGACAGTCTCCACAATAACGTGTACGGGAGCTGCGCAAAAATAAAATATGCTCAAATGATTTCTTAATTAACGGTACCATAATGATTTTAGGTACCATTTGGAAGATATATTATTAGATGCGCGCGCGATACGATATTAGCAGCGATTTTTTTCACTGACCAGGCACCCAATTACATACGACACAACAAAAACGTATTTCTTTTCGAAATGGATTATAGACTGATACATAACTGAATATATCTCTCTCTATTGGTAGAGACACCAGTCGTAGTGGTCACTGAGTGAATGAAACAACAAATCATTGTTATGATGTCATAGATTCAATTTGGGCTGTATCGAACCACATTTTAGTCAATTTAAAAATAGACCATATGTCATGCAGGTAGTTATCATACTTGTTGTCAAAGAAAGTTTGAACATTCAAAGAAAAATGAGATGATTCAATTACCAATGACGAGGTTTGAACATCTTTACTGACTCAAACACCTCAAATTCATATGACGCTTTGGAAACTGACATTACAAAAGTGGAAAGGGTAAATTTTCTTCGATTAAGTGCTTCTAGGCTTTCAGAATATGTGAAGATGACTTGTATTTTGAAATAAGTGCACAAAGGATTGAATTTGCGATAATTAGCAGGACCAGATGGAACTAGAGGCCGACGTTCATGGCTAAATTCTTACCCGTGTGGAGGCAACCCAAAAATTCTGTGGAGATGCTTGGTGTCGGTTGGTCGGAACTAACAACCAGGAAAGTGATTTGCGTCACGGGTTCAAAGTCGTTTGGTACATCAAAGTTTCCATCTTCCAGATGCAAAACTACATTATTGCCCTCATCATCGGTGAACGGCTCGCCAGAGGACTGCAGAGGCACAATGGTCATGTCTGTTGGAAGCATGCTGCCTGGTGGTGCTGAAACATCCAATCGACCGATTCTGACCGGTTGACTGAACTCAACCATAAATGAATTGGATGGAGATGGCATTGGAAGTGAATTTTCGTCGAACATGTCAGGTACATCTTGGAACTCCAAAGTTGGTACTGCGGAGATATCCTGATCATTTACTCTTATCTCAAGGTTCCATGTTTGGGCGTTATCCTCCATATTCAAGAGACAAGGTCCTGATAAAAAATAAATATACATCGAAACGAGTTGTCTACAAGAACTTTGGACAATATAACTACTCTCCTAGTGACAAAGCTATTTTCTATCCCTTTTTTGTAAGCACTTCGGCAAAAGATTTCCTCTAAAGCGATTCTGCAAATTCTTACGGTCTGCCTAACATGTTAATGGGTCAATTGATGCCAGTTTCGCATCATGCCCCCGATTAATGTTAGTATCATGAAGTTCATGCATCTCGATTTAGAACTGATCAAGAGCAGTCCTGTTCATTAATTGATCAACACACCAAATGTCAAATTCATAATTTCAAAAACTCCATATCAACATTTATCCTGTGCAGTTAAGGGATTTCAAGCATTGAGGATTAATCTTGGAACATTGAAATAAATTTCCATCTATCTTTGTTTAAAGGCACTGGCTAACATTTATCACAGATAAAAAAAATGTGAGCAATCCTACATGCTCCAAGTGTCTTTGATAAGGTCTAAAAATGAAGCCCTGAAAAACTGCATTTCAAAATGATTATTTAGTGCTCTAAAAATGTGAAAATCGTAAGTTGACCGGATTCACCTGCCCATTTCTTCCTATAGACTTAATGTGTGTGGATCTAGGCTATTTCCTACTTGTTCTGAGTACTAATTGTTTATTCATTCATATCTTGCCAGTGGCAGCATAAATGTCCAAACTTTTGTATTCTAAGGTGATTACTTGTCCAGTTGAACACTACTATTTGTTTAATGGATAGAATACAGGACAAATGCAGTCACCACCCCAATGAAAATATGGCGGGGGGGGGGGGGGTACATCAATTTGCCCCCTAACCAATAATTTTGACAACTTGAAAAATTCATAATATGTAATGCGAGGATATATTTGAAAAGCATTGACAAGCACTACAAAACCATTAAACTTAACATAAAATTATTATTCTAATACATACAGAATGTTCAATTTTTGACATTTGTTTTACTTTGTCCCCCAATCCGAAAAACGGATCAACGCCTGTTTCACGATAGTGATCGCACGTGTTTGATAGAAATGGCCTTGGTGCCCCTGAAAAAAAAATACAATCCAAGGCCATGCCCCTTTTTTACAGGTGCCCTAATTCAAAATGGCTTTGACCCAAAAAATCCCAGTTTGAGGCCTCCTTTATCCCCCTCCGACTTTATTGCAAAGGGGATAATAAAAGGATGTAAGTGCAGAAAAAATCAAACATTGAAACTTAGTAGAATTAAAAGAGTAGTTGTACGATGAAAGTGTGCCAAATTTCAATTCACTCTGAAAGGTATTTTTGTAGAAGTTGCTATTAAAGTTTTGGTTCCATAATTTGTGGCCTGCACAGCTATGGCATGGATTTCAAGTCTTGACATTATGAACTTCAGATTTTTTTCTTGTCCTGATAAAAGTGAGTGTCAACATTTTGGGGCTCTGTGTAAACCATATTACATTAATTATATTACATGAATTATAAATCATTTTTAAAGGATTAGACTTGCTATTTTAAGATCCTCTACAAATTATGATTTCTTAATTTCTCTGATTCATCGTTTCATTTCATTTTTTTTTCAATTCAATTTCATATCTATTCAGAAATTTGCACACAAACATACAGTATGAAATATCAAAAGTGTATCGGGAAGACATCACAAAAAGACAAAGACTCAATCAATATTAAAAATATGAAACGTACATGTGTAACTACATGTACATTGCAAATGGCAAACATAAACTTTAATTTTTACACTTACATGTACAAAAAGTTATGGACATAACAAAATAAGAAAAACACTTCATAGCAAAAGGTCACATAAATGAGAATACTTAATATTTTCATACCTGGTGTTGGAGTGATGACGGTAGTTGGCAAAACAGTGGTAGTTGGTATTGTTACTGTAGTAGTTAGCACTGGTGTGGTGGTTGGTTTGACAGGGGTGGTTGGTGTAACAGTGGTAGTTGGCAGTGCAGTGGTGGTAGGGACTATAGTGGTAGTTGGTACTACAGTGGTGGTGGGTTTCACTGTAGTAGTTAGTACTATTGTGGTAGTTGGTGGTGCAGTGGTGGTTGGTGCAACAGTAGTGGTTGGTGCAACAGTTGTGGTTGGTGCAATAGTTGTGGTTGGTGCAACAGTTGTGGTTGGTGCAATAGTTGTGGTTGGTGCAACAGTAGTAGTTGGTGCAACAGTTGTGGTTGGTGCAACAGTTGTGGTTGGTGCAACAGTAGTGGTTGGTGCAACAGTTGTGGTTGGTACAACAGTTGTGGTTGGTACAACAGTTGTGGTTGGTACAACAGTTGTGGTTGGTGCAACAGTTGTGGTTGGTGCAATAGTAGTGGTTGGTACTGTGGTAGTAGTTGGTGGTGCAGTGGTTGTTGGTACTACAGTGGTAGTTGGTACAGGTGTGGTTGTTGTTGGTACCGGTGTGGTGGTGGGTTTTGCTGTAGTAGTTGTAGTGGTTATTACAGGAGTTGTTGTCGGATGAGGAGTAGTTGTGGGAGGAGTGGTTGTTGGAGGTGGTTCATAACAACCAAACAGAGCAACACGGAGAGTGGGTTTCCCAATAACCCGCTGCGGATAGATGCGAATCGCTACAACATCTGGAATCTGTGGCAGGAAGTTGCTCTTCAGCCCAGTGTCGTCCGAATTTCCCACAAACTCCTGTCAAAGTTGAAGGAAATATACATTGTACTCTATGTGACTGGTGTATAGAACACACTGGGTGATTTCAAGTTTTGGATTAGTGTTAGTGTTAGTAGATGTCAAGAGCCATTAAAGCGAACTCCACCACTGCGACTCAAACTAATGGCCACTATTGATTCTGTAATTGATAGCATAACACGAGTGTTAACACGAGCGTGACGTCACATCCCTTGTTCGACGAACATGAAAACCGCGGAAAACCTGAAGAAATGTTGTAATCTCTTTATGAAATTTAAACAATCGTAGTACAAATGTAACACTGTCGGAAAGGCATGTGCTTCCCTCTTAATTTCATGCATTTGACTTATTTCATTATGTCTTAGTTCTTTCACAATCTAAAATATTGTAATTTTTCTTGCCACTCTCCGCGCGCCATCGCGCTGCCATACACATTACACATACATACAATTACTATAGACCCAGCGAAGTGAGCGAGACAGAAATAACACTAACAACAAACTTGAAATGGTGATTTTCTTAATCCCTAGGGTCTAGTGTTAGTGAATGGGACAAACGCATGTAAATCGCAAACACCGGCAACCTAGTTCGGTTCAGCAGAAGATTTTTAACACTATCTACAACACCAACTTCTGGAAGTGCGTCATATTTTCGGGCTCAACTCGCTAACACGGATCCATTTCAAGTTAGGATTAATGCTGGTGTTATTGTTAAATAACACTAACACGAACACTAATCCAAAACTTGAAATCACTCATTGTCCCTTGAAAAATCCATGCCAACCAACTCAACTGTTTGAGCTATAGGTTTCCAATATGGTAATTACACTCAGGGTCAGGCTTCTTAGCATTTCATGCAAACAAAGTCCCTGATATTTCTTTGATGGAAATTAACAATTCTAGAATCATCATCTTGACCTATTTGTTGCTTTGCTTATACCAATACCAAAATGTTCAAACAATAGAGGCCAAAATTTATGCTTGCATTTTACTAAATGATGGGCAGGGATGTAGTCGAGGCCGGCCATTCTGAGTTACGAGGCCGCTGAAAAAATATTGTTCCTCCCATAGACTTTGTACACGTGACTCAGTCCGAGTCCAAGGCCAAGGCCGGCCTCGACTACATCCCTGATGATGGGACTATAATAACTGAATCGGTGAAATTCACAAAGGGCCCAAGTTCACATGTAAACAAATGGGAACTTGGGCCCTTTGTGTATTCCCCAATTCAATTACTGTAAAACCAGAAATTTTCGCGAGCATTTAACTTCCGCGAGGAGTCGAAGATTGGCGAAAGTAAAATGCATGCGAAAGTTTGTGTATACACAACGTTTTTTTTAATGCCAATACAAGACTGTGTACTATACAAGTCAAATGACTTGAGATACAGTGCTCGGTCATTTACGAAAGGTCGCAATGCACTTCTACCATTTGATAAAATAGTGTTTCGGACGCATTAAAACAAATATTTTCTATAAATTGTGTGATAATTTATTAATAAAACACCCAAATGCTTCTTCTAGCAAATTTTGCCATATTCCTATTTTATTCTTGGTGGTGATGCACAAAAGTTTCACGCATGTGAAATGGCTGTCGCTCTATTAAGTGCTCGGTCATTTACGAAGTCGCAATGCACTTCTACATTGAAAATAGTGTTTCGGAGGCCATTAAACAAATTATTTTCTATAAATTGTTGTGATAATTTATTAATAAACACCCAAATGCTTCTTCCTAGCAAATTTTGCCATATTCATTTATTTCTTGGTGGTGATGCACAAAAGTTTCACGCTGTGAAATGCTGTCGGCTCCTATTCGCAAAAATTTCATGTCGCGAAAGTATAGTGTTTTACAGTATAAATAGATATAAGTAAATAAATTTTGTTTAGTACCGAACTTACCTTATCATTACCAGATTCGGTAATGGTCATCCAGTCTCCACCTAGCGTCACTTGGTACTGGACAACAAATCTTTCTACAAAGTTTCCCGTCATAGCCCTGGATGTCGATACGAGTCACGGTCCTCGAAGTCCTCAGGAAGCGGATCTCTAGGTATGTGTTTCCAGTCATCAAGGGAGCTGACCATGCGCTGGGGCTCCCGATGTAACCATTTTGAGGCGTGTGCCGACATCCGAGCTGGATGCGTCAAACAGGACATCGGCGCGGAGTTGTCCAGTGTCATGGGATCTGCGCATCTGACTGAAAGAAAATATTCCAGCATGCAACTGTTAACCTGGTGGCTTCAGTATCCATCAGTTAAATGACTGATATTACATCATTTGTCTAACTTATCTTAAGCACAATTGACATCCAGCAAGTCATTCACACTTGTGTATCAAAGGGGCCATGTCTCGTGCAATTCCAGCAAGAACGTGGATTTGAAGTTGACATTTCTAAAATACCATGCCTAGTCTGATTTTTTATAAAGTATATCAAGGGTAAAGCATAGACAGTCTATGCATATCCACTGGATTATAGATCTAAGCATGAAACAAACACAGCGTGATTAATAAAGATGTAATCAAACAGAAAGAATCCAACGTGAAAGTTCACGGCATCTTAATCCCCCCAAAAATTCTCATGTGACAATTCTTTGGCTCAATAACTATATTATGACATAATTAACCATTTTTATCCCTAAAAAGACTGGGCTATTTTGATGGCTTAAGAAAATTAAGGCAGGGAGGAGGGGGCCTTTAGGCCTAGTCCTCTTTGAGATCTCAGCCGGTGCAAAATTTTGGATCCGATAGAGTCTCATGTGAACTACAAAACTGTGTGATTCAATTTGTTAAAAAATATTTATTGTTTATGTTATAATCAATTATGCAAATATATATATGCATGAAATCATATTTTTGCTAATAAATTACTAATAAAAACAATATAAATGCTAGTTTGGGGCATAGATATTCCTTAGACATTTCTAACAATTTTCTAGAAATAAAATGCTGCATCAAAATTAATTTATCATGTATTTCACTGGTTTTTTTATTTCTTATTATTCCTTTGTGTTTTTGACTTTTTGTATCCATTGTTTTTTATAAAATTTGTCGGGGACACTTTGTTGATCATAAAGAGCATAAATTTGTTAATTATAATCAGTGAGTAAAAATAATCACACATTTATGAATTTAGGCTGAAAACAATTTATGTTGAATTTACGTGAAATACGTTTTGAGCGATTTTTGGTTGTGCCATGAATACGAATATTGCGTAACTTCGGAACCACACGCCCGGACGTCGCAAACGTAGTCTCAAAAGATTTGTAAGATTCGCAATAAAAAAGTTGTGAAGCGCCATGGCAACAGCTTCGTTTGTTTCAAAGTTATTGCCCTTAAAGTCTTTTAGGGTTAATTCACTCTCATTTTTGACAACATGACTAATACATGTAGAGATGCAAATCATTTATTTTCTTGTGGACTATACATATACTTCTGGTTACTAAGCTCTAACTTCATTATTAACCCATTTAATATTACAGTGATAGGCTAACATTGTGGAGCTTCAATTTAAAAAATTGTCAAATTTCGATATCTGAACTGCATAGTAATGTTCATATGGACAAATAACACCCTAGAATAAAAAAGTTTGGAAAGTTACACTGCCAATGGCAAGTTATGCATGAATAAACAATTAAAACTCGGGGCGAGTTTAAATAGCGTAGGTGTACACGCAATAAGTCTATGGGAGAAAATGGGCAGGTGAATCCGATCAACTTACGATTTTCACTTTTTTAAAGGACTAAATAATCATTTTGAAATACAGTTTTTTCATGGCGTCATTTTTAGACCTTATCAAAGACAATGGTAGCATGGGAATCATGTAGCTCAGATTTTTTCAACTGTTATAAATGCTAGCCAATACCTTTAAGTACAATTTTATTATTCTACAATTTATACTGCCATCTTTTCAACACAACTTACAGTATGTTGTTGTCAGGGAAAGTTGTTGTGGCACGTGTGGTAGTCGGTGCTCTTGTGTTGTGGTAGCTCTTTGTTGTTGTAGGCTGTTGTGTGCTGGAGCGAGTTCTTGTCTAGTGTCTAGAAAATATAGTGCCAAAAATATCATTTATTAAATTTCTTTGATTGGTCTATTTGGGGAATGAGACATCTCGAGCATATTTGATAATGTGCCTCATGTTCACTTTTAACTTGTTGGAGATTGGTTTGATTTTGATATTAACATGCATTCTTCACAGACCCCAGTATGAGATATCTTGCTCCCCATTAGGTTAAATGACAACTGCTATACAATAATCATTAGTTGCCTTTAATTTGATGAATGAATGCTAGTAATCAATTTCTTTTTTGAATAATAATAATAAAACTCATTGTGCCTTACATTAACCTTGGTGTTCACTGTTTACTAGGCATTATTGTTCAACGAGAGACAACATGATTTTCACTTGGTTGACCTTAAAAGAAATATGAACCCCATAACTCGATGTTTCTCATAAAAAGTCAACAACCGAATTTTAATTTTCTCATTTATACTGGTAAGAATGTGTGCCATAATGGAACTTAGCATTACATAGTATAACTGTATTGTTTATCTGATGTTTGCTGAAAAGTTTGTCATATTTTATGAGCTTCTGTAGAAGCCTATGTCTCTGAGTGTGCAATGTACTGGCTCTGCAGGCAGCCCATTGTTCCCAAGGGGTTAGAGGGGAATACACGTGAAATAACATTATAGATTTCCTTAATTCTTTGAGGCTCAGAGTATCTGAGAATTCATCTTTACCTGTGTGCCTGTTGTAGGCGTTGTGA
>JZLH01S0621097.1:0-10480 GCA_001188425.1 Eucidaris tribuloides | reverse complement strand
AAAAATTACACGGAGGCTCGGGATGAAATAGCCCCCGAAATGTCCAAAGAGCCCCCAAAATGCATAAAAGAGCCCCGGTAAATTACCATAAGCTTCAATATAAAAGAATATCTGGAAAGCACTGAAACAGGAAAACAAGCCCCCGAAAAGAAAATTCTATTTTTTTCCCTGAGTGAATTGTAATTAACCCCTCGGACTCAATGCTATACGGTACTGTTGTTCATTGACTTTGAAGGGAATATAAACCCATGTATTCTTACACAATTCCTCTTACTTCATACCAGCCAAAAAATGTGTAATTTCAGTAAAGATGCATTAAGCATTAAAACTCTACTGTTTATCCAGTGTTTGACCAAAATTTTTGTCATTTATTCTGGGCTTCTGTAGAAGCCTGTTGTCCCTGAGTGTGCAATGTACTGGGATTCTGTACAAACCTGTCATCCCAAGGGGTTAATGTTGTAATTTGTCATGAAAATATACAAGTCACAAGGCTTCCCCACAGCAAGAAAATACAAAATTACAAATTGGACCTTAATAATTACAAGCACTTAATGCAGGGTGTGCTAACAGGAAGCTATAACGGTAGGATTTAATGAGTTAAAAACATTGCTATGAACATCGATACTTCAAATGGACCTTAAATTTACTTCATTACATATGATGACAAAAATGGTACCCTCGGGTACCAAATAGAAATCTGCTATTTTGTTGAATTATTCATTTGATTTTCAGCAAGTGCCCTGGTTACAAAGCTGTGTAAAAGTTATGTTTGCAGTGTGCTTTTCAATGTTCAGAAACTTTTCGTGTGCAAAATGTATTGTAAAATATACAACACTAAAGGAGGTAAACAACTTCAGCCTCATTTTTACCCCACTTTTTGTT
Source organism: Eucidaris tribuloides (assembly GCA_001188425.1). Taxonomy (NCBI): domain Eukaryota; kingdom Metazoa; phylum Echinodermata; class Echinoidea; order Cidaroida; family Cidaridae; genus Eucidaris; species Eucidaris tribuloides. The sequence continues at coordinate 9,598 of JZLH01S0621097.1, read as the reverse complement.
AGTTTGTCTTTTTATTGTACACTGGTGCAGCCTCAGTATGTTAAATGAAGAAAGTACTTTTTATGGAGACAAGAAGGCACTACACAATGCAGTACCCCAGGTAGCACTTGGTGCATCATATAAGCAAAAACAGTAAGGTATTTTGTTATTATTAATTGTTCTTTTAAGTTGGATTTCATACTTATTCAACAGGTAACATACATGTATAGATAAATCGGTGATAAACAACTGATGATAATTATCAACATCCTTATCATATTTAATTACATAAAAGTAAAAACTTACTTGGGGAAATTGGAGGAGGTGTTGTCGCTAAAAAGAAAGCAAACACACGTATATATTAATGAATACACAAGTACATGCAAGCAAATACATACATCATTCATGTAAGGTATGGTCATATAATTCATTTACAGATAAATTCATTGCTTTTATTTACTCATTAAATATGACACATCATGCTTACGATATTCAGGTTCACTTCTTTGTAGTTTAACCTGTTGGAGACAATTTGATTTCACTATAACACACATTTTCCATAGAACCCGACACGAGTTAACTCGTACTTAGTCTCCAAAGGGTTAAATGTAATCACTCAATGAAAAGAGCAAGCACTACACCTAACCTGATCAAGACAAAGTTGAGTATGATCCAAAACAAAAGAGATAACCATTACTCATATTGCTGTGTATGTTAAAGGTGTATATTCTTATACAGTTTGATATAGAGTGAAGTGAAAAATTAAAGCACATATTTTATTTCCAATGGAAGGCCAGTACTTTTTTCCAATATAGTTATAACTGATTTGATTATCAGAAAATGGCATGTGACATTCAGGGCATCAACAAATAGTCTATCTAAAACACACTAGCAAACAATTATATTTTTCCCCTTTTAAAGGTTAGTGACATGATTGGGAACACTTGAAAATGCCTCAAGAACCAAATGAGTTGAAGTATATACCAACTATACACTAGCAGGAGTGGATCTCCCACCTGGGAGAATTTGTCTGTAATTTGTTTACTTAGGGAGAATCAAGCATATACATAGGAGTATCTTAATTTTGTATCGGAGGACAATAAGAAAGTAAGGGGCCACCAGTAGAAGCAGACCAGCAGGGATTCCGTGCTACGAAAGTGATATTGGAACATTTGTTGATTTGATAGATGAGTCGAGACGGGTTTGCAAACAGATTTTCAAGAGAATCCTGTGGCATGAGTTATAATGGTGTATGTCAGAGTATGTTTCAGCCCAAGTTGAGGACTACCGCCAATCATGTCATTTACCTTTAACAAAACTAACTAATTTACATGTAGGTTTAAGAGGTAAATAGCATTACTGGAGGAAGTCTTCAATGTGGAATAAAACTATTCTAGAATCAAGTAAATTATACATGGATTCTGCTGTGAAAAGTTTATGGTCAAATAAAGACTCATTTTAAAAGAATTACCATCAGTATCCCTTGTGATAAGCAAATTTGTTGTATAGCTATTTATGGATTAATTTCTATAGGAGCATGAGAGTAATTCAATACTTCATGTTCATGCTTGATTCTCAATTCAACAAATTCAAGACAAACGACAAATCCTTCCAGCCAAAATTTACATGATAGGTAGTGTATACATTGGTATTATGTCCAAACTTATTTGCTCTTCAGGCATTTTTCAAGTGTTCCCAACCATGTTATTAGCCTTTAAGAGTTAAATTTTGTACTCACTGCCACAATTCTCTTCATCAATTCCATCCTCGCAGTCCGGCTGCCCATCACAGACGAACCTGTCAGGAATGTTGTAGGTCTCGTTACATGGTGTCTCTCCTGGTGGTTTCTTCCAACATTTCATGCAGCACTTGCCGGGGTCAGGGATGAGGACATAGCCCTACAACCATAAACAGTAAAAACAAGGTGATAGCCATAATGTTTCTCACCCTATTGCATGCAATCACTCCAGGTATATTCAACCATTTGACCTCAATGGACCTTTGACCTACATACATGACATTTGACCCCCGAAATAACATTGAGTTCCTTGTAAAGTATCTACCATCCTAATTGTTTACAAATTGGCTTATCGTTAGAAAGTTATCAACCCCAGTAGGAACTTGCAGGTAAATTTCAAAATTTGACCTCATTTGAATACAAAGACCTTTGACCACCAAGTAATATTGAGGTTCCTGTACCCTCCATGTTTGGTTAAAAATGGGCGAATGGTTGCAATGTTATTCAAGTTTCATAAGTGATAAGGACGGATGACAAAACAAACACCACTAAATGATTAGTCTCTCTCCTTCCACCTCGATGGCTTGACAAAAACAAAGACATCTCCGGAATGAAAGATGGGGCAGCAGTTTTTGCAATTCTTTTACTATTATATTACTTCTTACATCTCAAAGTTACTCCCTGACTGACATTAACCCCTTGGGGACGACGGGCTTGTACAGAAGCCCAGTACATTGCACACTCAGAGACGACGGGCTTCTACAGAAGCCCAGAAAATATAACAAAAAGTTTGGTCAAACACTGGATAAGCGGTAGAGTTTTATTGCTCCATGCGTCTGTCCCAAAAATTACACGTTTTTGACCACAATAGAGTGAGAAAATAAATATTCTGTAAATGATTTTATAAGAAAACATGGGTTTATATTCCCTTCAAATCCAGCCACGTGCAAATTGCGTCGTCTCTCAATGAGCAACAGTGCCATATAGCATCGAGCTCAAGGGGTTAAATGATAATATGCCTCCACCCCCCTCCCCAAGAGGAAGAGCTGCTGCAGTGAGCCACTTACCGGCATACAGGTGACATCGCATACAGTGTTTTCACAGTTGATAGACATCTGGTTGTTGACCATGTGGATGCATTCACACACCTTACATGGGTCATGATCTGGGGACCATGTCGAATTAGGCTGTGAAAATAAAAACACACATTCAAGCATTGTCTTAGTCTATAGACCTGTTCCCATTTTGAGAATGAGGCATAGCTTCATATTTCAATAGCTCCAGGGCTTCCAAGGGTGTAATACAATTCAAATTCATTTTATTTCCAATCTCATAATAACAAGCAACAAAAAGATGGGTATCTTCATCTAGGCATTTCTTTAATTCAGGAACAGCTGTAAACACGGGTTATTGCATCATCATTTGTTGTGCTTTGGAAGGCCCCCCCCCCCCCCCACCCAGCTCCTGTGCAAGTCATGTTCGCAAAACCAAAATGTCTTTATATTTATTATACAGCATATTGAGCCAACTCACTTAACCTAGTTTTTTTTTTTACTTTAATATCAATAACTGTCCAACCTTCTATATCAGGCTGTGTCAGGTTCTAACATAAGATAAAATACTTGGCATGAGTAAACCTCTACATAATGCACTTAACACAAAATGACAGGCTCATGATGATTATTCATTAGGAAACACAGTCAGTTCTCAAAAGTTTTAGAGTGAGACACGCCCCTTTTTGTAAATTGGTAGTCTGATGGGTTACATGTGAAAGGCATCTTGGTCATATTGTTTATCCTCCACAAATGCCTCAAATCAGGCATCTCGATGCCACCTCACCCCAAAGTTCCTGGATATCAGACCATGCAGGGTTTCATTCCTGCACATTCATCTAATATTATACAAATAACGCATTACCCAGTGTGCATTCGTGCAAAGGCAGTGCACTTGAGGTGTCTTTAGATCGGTGTTGCCTCAGCATATGAGCCACTAGGCGAGTGCGCAGTGCACACCATCTAAAGACGCCAAGTGTGCACTGCATTTACATTGATGCACAATGGGGGGAAGTGCGTTATTTGTTTTATAAAATTGCAACACATTGAGTTTGATGAGCACAAAATAAATACAAACGGCAGACTAGATCTACAGTTCTAGTTCTCAAAATGACAAATAATGTATTCTTACTATGTTCATGGGATTTCACATTTAGCTACAAACTTGAGAAAGCCTATATTAGGTCTAAATTTAAAATCACAAATATCCAAAAGTGAACTACATTTTGTGATCCTGTGCAGCAGCTGTGCTTCTGCACGTCGTCGCAACGCGATATCACAGGTGTGCAATGTCACTTATTTTGCACACCGCCTGCAGTCCTGTGCAGTGTGCGAAAAAAGTTGAATGCTATGTGGTGCGTTTTGACCAATTACCATGCTTGAATTAATTTGGCTATTTTATAGTACAACATGTGTGTAGAGTCTCTAGACACCACTCCACCCCAAAGACAGTCTCCCTGGATGTCAAACCATCTCTAAGAAAAGATGCAGTACATTTCACTCACTTGGTGACATGTGCCATCAGTTGCAATGCATTCATCTGGTTGACAGGTTTCAGGCGTTGTTGTAGGAGATAGTGTAGTGGTTGGTGCAGTTGTTGTCACTGCAATAGGAAAGAAAGATGCAATAAGGGGGAAAAAAATGTTTAGTTTAAATAATCCTCTATGTTATGAGTGCCTCAGTTAAGGCTAAACTGAAGGCTGTAGTTGAAAACATCGCATACTATATAAGCCATGGCTAAACATTGTTGGAAGGGTAAGTTAAAAAATTGTGAACTGTGATATGTGATCTTCAGAAGTAAGTATTCACATGACAAATAAGCACCCTAGAATAAAACAACAGTAATATATACTAATATATATATTATATATATATATATCGTATAAACATTAATAGAAAGAGTCAGGCTTCCAATGAAATATCTAAAGTTTTAAAAATATGACACGTTTCCCTGTTAGGTCAGAGAATCAATATTAATTTGGTGGAATTTGTGTTTGTCTCACCTTGTTGGCAGTAACAGCAACCCTCCTCACCAAAGTCTGCAGGATCGACGAGCACCTCATTCTAAAGATGAGAAAGCAACAAAAATTATAGCATGAAACTAGATGATTAACTCTGAAAGGCAGAGCATCTCTTTTGCAGGCCTAAAAATTAACATTGTGTTAATACACTGGTATATAGAAGAAATGCCATCTCAGAACCTTGAGCAAAGTATAGGAGCTAGAAACCCAGCATTAGTGGAATTATAGTGACCATTAGGGTTTGATATAAATTCTTCTTGTTTTGTAGAGACAAAAACTTGACTAGTCTATCAGTCTACTTTCTAACCCATACAGTGCATGGGTGTTAATCATGTATGATATGTGGAACTTATTCACAATTCACATATGTGTATCATATGCATTTATAAACATTACTAATTTTATGTATAAGTCTGATGCAAATTAGCATTCATAGATCAATACATGATGACTGAAATAATGTAATACTATTGAAATGGCCTTCAGTGGGCTTCACGTGAGTCTAACCACGGAGCTATAGTGGTCCAATTGACCTTACTTTGTGGTGCATTTTTTAAATTTGAGGTAATTACTGATCTTCAGATTCCACAGACACATCCTTCATAAAAAGCCGAAGGGCATGACTGATAATTTGCTGTATTTCTGGAATGCTGCAAATGAGATTCCCAGCTGAAATCCGGCCACCCCATAATTGGGGACAAAACTTCATTTAAATCTGGATTACTATTACTACTGTGCTGTACATATGCCAATGACATGAAAGCCACATGTGACAGATCACAGCAAGTCTTTGTTACATAGTCCACAAAGTGCATTGACACTCTTCAACGTGATATTCAGTTACAACTATAAAAACCACTCTAAAATAAAACCATACCCATACTGAAACACACATGTACACAAATTTAAAGCTACATTACCTCATCACAAGCCAGATTGCAGAAACGTTGGCAGTTCACTTCCCTCAAAGGTTCACATTCACACATATGACAGCCATCAACCCACTCCTCGCCAAGCTGTGTAGTGAAAAAACAGTAAAATGAATATTATGAATACACCTTCGGTGAAGTGCCAATGTCACATTTTCAAACATATCTGCACATTATTTTAAAGTCTCCAAATAAACCTGGCATGGGTTGATTAGGGGCTGGCGTGATGGGAATTACCACAGTGGCACTGTGGCATATAGATGGGGGCACGTTAAGACTTAATCACATGGATAATGAAAACAGAAAACCATCATCACTTTCAGTAAAATTTACCTCGTATGTTTCATTCTGGTATTCACAGTCCGTTCGACAGTCATCCACAGGGATGCAGTCCGTGATGTTCTCGGAAACCAGCACCATACCGGCGGGACAGTAGCAGCCCCGATCACAGGGGGTTGAACTCCCAGTGGTGGTGGCAGAGCAAGGTTCATCCAGATCATCACAGTACGTGTGGCAGTCACACTTCTCACGGTAGACCAACGGGGCAAGGCAAGCTGAAATTACATTTGTATGTTTGATTGTTAAAGGTACCATTGAACATTGTTTTCAATGTAAAATGAAATAAAAAATCTGAGCTGCTTAACCCAAAATACCGTCAATGTATCTCAGGTGGTGTAATAATGAAGCCTTGAAAACGATTTCATTTCAAAATGACTGGTTGGTGCTTTAAAATAATCAGTAACCAGATTTACCAGACATAATTTTCCTAATTAACTGTATAGTTAGAATAAACCATCTGGCTGGCGTGTATTGCCTGGGTGATATTTAGACATGGCCATGAGTCTGCCCAGAACCCAGAACCTTCTGGTCCACAGTCCACAGACAGGGCCTCTATTTCATGATGTCTAGCTAATATTTCAACAAACTTGTCCTACCAAAATTATTCAACCATTGGATTTATCACATGGTGCATGCAAGGGGGTACCCCAAATGATCCTACATCTGTTGTCCACCAATTTAATTCAGAGGTGATCATATTTCAAGAAGCAATGGGTCATTTTAAAATTAAAGTCTCATCGGCTGGTACTTTTTGAAAAGGAGTATAACTTAGTTTCACACAGTACATTTTATTTTAAGTTCCTCTGAGTTATGTGAAAGATTTGTCTGACATCCAACCACAGAATCAAGTAGTCACATTGTTTTATATTAACAGAAACAAGAAATGAACTGCTTGAACAAAGCAAGGACTGCATTCTCTATGCTGAATCCTATTTGGAAGTCTCAACAGTTCAGTATCAAAACCAAGCTAAGGATTTAACAAAGTTGTGTCCTTTCAACTCTGTTGTATGGATCAGAATGATGGAGAATAACAAAGAAAGACTTTCATAAGGTATCAGTTTTCCACAACAAATCCCTAAGGAAAATTTGTCACATTTTTTGGCCAAATATAATATCAAATGAAGAATTATATGATAGATGCCAATTGGGATGCATGGAAAGCATCATACAAAGAAGACACTGGAGTTGGTCATGTACTGAGAAAAGAGGAGGGTAGCATTACCAAAATGGCACTCTATTGGACTCCAGAAGGGAAGAGGAAGAGGGGGAGACCCAAGAACACCTGGAGAAGGACCGTGGAGAGAGAGAGATGAGGGACCTAACTCACACCTGGGGGACACTACAGCGCTTGGCCTTGGACAGAGTCGAGTGGAGGACTTTTGTTGCTGCCCTACGTGCCCACCCAGCATAATGGGCAGAAAGTAAGTAAGTAAGTAAGAAAAGTTCACAAGTAATGATGACAAGGAGAATCCATGCTAAATGTAAATGACTGCACTGATGCAAAACAAGCCCATGTCATAAACCTAACCCTGTTATCATTTAACATACCAAAGAAATAACAGCTCTATGGGCAGTGTGTGTATCGTGCGGTGCATATTTGCAACTTCGGCACATAAAGAGTTAATATTATTATCAGGCTGAGTGCTCTGTTAATTAGTTCATCATTATGGATGGTAAAAGATGTGGTACTTACGAGCTGGTGTCGTCTGAGCCGTAGATGTCATGACTGTTGATGGGATCTTGCGACATTCACAGCAGCCATCGGCAGTGTTGACCACACGCTCACCCTGAAAATAGAAAGCACAACAGCTCCTTCATTATCCATACTGTTGTAGCTATCATTAAATTATTATTACTGTCATCATGTCATCATTATTTTTACTCAGTTATTTGTGGAATCGACTTCCCAAATTAACTGTTGACAAATTTAAAAATCACCTGGAGACACAACTGATGAAAGACAAACTTTAACACTTTGCGTGCTGACGGCACACCAGCTCACCCACATGTAACCTCAACTGGATACTGACGGTGCACTGGTTCACCTAGAACATACTCAGTTTCATAATCAATTTCATACCTCTTAATTTCAAAGATAAATGTATAGAATGACAATAAATATTTTTGTAAAATTAAGACACAATAAACCAACAAAATTAGTAAGGTCATGTCTAGATAACTTTTAAATTTTTACAGAAAGTCATACATTTTCGAAAGGTTATAGCCCAGCAACCAAAGTGTTAAACAACAAGAACACTGATTGTGGGTACATTGAGCTTACTGTGGATAAGTTTGGACATTGTAAATATCTGTGTTATATTTATTTATGTATTTATTTTATCTTATTTACTTATTCTTTATCTACTTTCTCAAATTTCCATTATATTTTTGTTATAAAGTATTAATCATAATGACTACATAGTTCATCACACTTTTGCACTCTGACATTTGAATTTGAAAATTCTTTTGTGCACATGAAACAAAGCAACCAACAATAAATTGTTCCAGTCTCCTCGCTATTAGGGTAGATGCACTCACTGAAGCACAAATCTGTGTAGCCTCATGTAGGGAAAGATGTTGGTTTACTTCACAAAGGCCCCTAATGCTTTGTAACACTAGTTATATCGGTGGCCTTTGTTCACGAAGCCAACATTGGATTTCCCCTACTTACCACCTCACAACTCCTAATGTTGCATTCTGCCATTCTGCACCGGATACCCAACCCTGTCATGCACATGCAGGTCATACAGTTGCCATAGAAGAATGACTCTCCCTCCTGCCAAAAGAAAAAAAACAAAAATAAAATATACAATGGTACCTTAGTATTACACACCAAAGATTTAACACCAAAAACGTTACATGCAATTCTACAAAAAGTTACCGAACAATGTTTGGCATATAATGATGCAAATTTTGGGAATACCACACACACACACAAAAATCACTTTTATGAAGCCAATTTTGTCATTGTGTTACTCGACTCACATGCATAAAAACGTGTTCCTATGTCTGGACACATGTGCACTGGCTATGTAACTTGTATGCAGCTGTGATTTGTGCAAGTGCAATCAATAGATTTCAAATTTGGGGAAATGCGTGCATATATTTCTATACAAAATAAAGGCACTTGATCATAAAGAAAATGCATTTACATCAGACACATCCCACAAGTTTAAGAAAATGACAGATATGGATTTACGCTTTAACTGGAAACATGTCAAGTATCTTTGAACAGTAGCACAATGAGCAATGAGCAGCTTTTGGAGTTTGTTGTCAATTCAAATAGTCATACTTTTTGCACATACATGATTGTGAATAATATTGTCTACCAGAGTTGTAGATAAAACATATACCTTCGAAGCAATTTTTATTGTAATGTTACGATCAAGTGTGAAATTAGAAGAAATTTTGTCAGGTTGAATATTTTGACTATCCACAAATGCATAGAAAATGTACCTGTTTTTCCCATTTCACAAAATATCCTGTTATGAGAATATCAAATTTGTATGAAAACAGCCAATGTAATCTATGGCTTTCTGG
>JZLH01S0621094.1:21275-31518 GCA_001188425.1 Eucidaris tribuloides | reverse complement strand
CTTAGTTGACCTTGTACAACTTCAAGAGTACACGGCTAGGTATTGGTCACATATTTCCCTGTATTTCCCAGGTATTTCCCAGTATTTCCCGGTATTTCCCAGTATTTCCCAGTATTTCCCACCTGGGTGGGAAATACAGGTATTTCCCGGGAAATTGCCAACCCTGATTGGCATAAATGCAACTTCACAACATTCTGACTTAGACATCTTTCAACAGAATGATTATTTCTTCTCCAAAGTTTGCCTGAACATACATGATGGTTACATGTAGGATGTTGGAAAAAATGAAACTTATATTTAAGTGATTTGTCACATGCTTCATTTACCAAAGCATTGCAGAAAAGACATGGGCTGACATTGTGGGGCTTCAGTTAAAAAAAAAAAAAATGTCAAACTGCGATATTTAAGCTACATGTACGTAGTAGTGCTTAAATGGACAAATGACATCCTAAAATACAACAGTTTGGAAAGTTATGCTGCCATGGCAAGATATGCATGAATGAACAATTTTCACTGCTGTGGAGTATGAAATAGCCTTGACCTACACACAGTAAGTATGGGAGGAAATGGGCATGGACGCATGGTAAATCTGGTCAACGCAAATACTCATAGTTTTTCACTTTTTCACATTAAAAAATAATTTTGAAATACAGTATGTTCAGGGCTTCATTTGTAGACCTTATGAAAGACATGTAGACTATTTATGTAGCTCACAGTTTTTTAAAACTGTGGTCATTGTTATTGCTAGCCAGTAAATTTAACTCATCAATTATCAATATTACCTCATGTGCAGAATGGATGGAGCCAGGTGGACAGCAGTGATGATGAGAGCAAAGATGAGGCTGATGAGGATGATGGTGAGACGACCAAAATGATGAAGACCAAAAAAGCTGAATCAACGCTCAGAAAGTGCAGCTACTGTAGAGTGCTGGTAAATATCTGGGCTTGTGATTTCACTTTTCAAGCAAATTTTGAATTTGGTAGAGTCCAACCGTAGCAAAGATTGCTTGACAATTTGCCCAACTGTAGTGGTGTGAGTTTTTGACCTTGTAAGCTTTGATTAGATGGTATTCGGTTTTCACTCAACGATACATGAATCGGGTCTTGCACTTAGACTAGTTTAATGACTGAATAGAATTCAAATTCAGTGAGTGAAGTTACAAAACAACTACAGGCGACTCCTGTTATAACGAAGTCATAGGGACTGGTAGTTTTCTTTTGTTGTATTGAAATTTCGTTATAACCAAACAGTTAAAGTATATAAAGATATATAGATAATAATTTTGGGACCTGAATTTTTACTTCGCTGTAAAGGGAATTTCGTTATAACCGTGTTCGTTATAACGGGAGTGCACTGTGTATGTGATAGGGAGAATTTAGAGTGTAGGTACAGATCACAATGGGTGATAGGCATATCTTTGATTTTCTTGAAGTCAGAGTATAAACAATGTTTTCTCGTACAGCAACCAGTCAGAACAAAGCATTGTGAGGACTGTGGGAGGTGTGTACGCAGGTTTGACCACCACTGTCCTTGGCTAGAGAACTGTGTGGGAGAGAGGAACCATCGCTTCTTCTGGCTGTTTCTACTATTCCAGTCAACGTTAATAATATGGACGATGAAGATAACATGGTAGGTATATACACAACGTGGCATGCATACTTACACGCACACCCATGCACGCACACACACACACACACACACACACGCACATGCACACACGCACACACACACACGCACACACACACACACACACACACACACTATTTGTAACTCCCTCCCAAACGGGACGAAATAAAAAAACAAAAGAAAACAAAAAAACGACACTCTACAATACCACATGCAATACGGGAACACACACTCCCATGTAAAGCGTGCAATCGGGGATGTTCTGTATATGTATGACATTTCACCAGTAACCGGGGACGTTAGGGATGCACACAAATTTTCGGCCATTTCCTAAGGTGCTTTAGCTCCATCTATCTTCGAGTTGCAGCCATTTGAAGGGTGGGGGACCATCCCCGGTCAGATAGTGGAGTGTCATGCTTACGTCCTTGGTTAGGAGAGATTACAAACACACACACACTTGCTGTTATTGTTGAGAAATTCTCTGTCAACAACTTAAGGAAATTCTTACCAGTATAGATGATAATTGACAATTATTGTGGACAAATATAGGACAAAGTAACCATCAAAATACATTGTCTTTCTTCCTTGAAAATATCAGAGATACTCTTCTGGCTAATGTTTCCATGAAATATTCTACTCTGCACATATCTCTTAAATTTAAAGTCATCCTAACCCAGTTTTCCAACCAAAAATAAACAAAGTCAGATCCCCCCAAATTCAATGAATTCTATTGCAACTGAGATTTCACCTTATGTACGATGTGGTCCTTCAAAAATGGATAAGTCTGAGAGTATAGGGCCTACCACAAACCAAGAAGCAAAACAATATGGTGGTACTGTTGTCCATATTTACTAAATTTTGATATCAGTGCCTCGAGCACATAGTTTTAACCAGAGCCTCTCAGACCTGATATGCTTGTATACTATCTACCGGTAGTATCTACCTTATACCCCTGTCACACCGGGTGAACATCGCAAGACTTTCCCCGTGAAGTCTCCGTGAACTTTTGGTCTGAAAGGGCGTCGCGGAGAAATCGCGGTGAAGATTTAACAAAAAAGTTACCCTCGACAATTGGAGGGTAATTCTCCGTGACTTCACCGTGAAACTGTTGGTGTGAAACGCCGTCTCGCGAGATGTCACGGTGAATTCACTTCGCGTATACGCGTATCACACTGATTAGCCCTTTGGTTGGTTAGGAGCTGCGCGTACCCGCAGTGGACGGAGAAGACGCGTGGAAATCCGTGTGGTTGATTGAAATGAAGTGTCTTTATTTTCATTGTAGGCCCTATAAACTTTACTAAAATGTCAGAGTAACTGGGCAGAGTAATTAGACTACATATTATTACCTGACATATTGCTTTATTATAGTAGGCCTAATATAATCAGAATTAGACCATCCCATCCCGACCCCTAACAGTTACTCGCCATTGAACTCGATCTTGTTTGATTAACAAGGTTCGCAAACTGGCAGTGTGGCACATCTCCTGTAAAAAAGCATTCCCATCATGAAAACTAATTCCAGCTCGATCCATTTCAAAATAATCATTAAGCAAAATCAGCAATATAGTTAAGATGGCCTGTTGCAGTAATATCATGTCGAATAGATCGGGTAGACAAAATTCGGTCTGAAAGGGCAACATGAATTTACGCGCATTTTTTTTCACCGTGAAAGTCACGGAGAATTCACCGTGACTTTCACGGTGAAGTCGGTCTGAAAGGGGTATTAGTAATGAGGATTCATACTTATTGTGGTGCTGTGGTTTATAAATATCTCATTGGCAATGTTTGAAAACTCCCTGATAGAAACTGGGAAATTTGGAAGGTCTGTAATTATAAAATCCTTATAAAGTTTTATCAACTTCATTACTTCTCTTTATCCCTATTTTCTGCTCACATCTAAACCTTGTAGGGGGGCCTTCCACTGGTTTCCTACCCTTCAGGACTGGCTTAGAGCCAACGCTCTGTACCTGATCTGCATGGGGGTTCTGGCCCTCAGCTCCATCGCCGTGGTAGCGCTGCTCTGCTGCCACACCTTCATGCTCTTCACCAATCAGACGACGTGGGAGTTCATGTCGCGGCACCGCATCACGTACCTACGACACCTGGAGGAGTCTGTCAACCCCTTTGACGAGGGCTACTGTCGCAACTGCTTCAAGTTCTTCTGCTACTGCCCCTACCGCAGCTGGGACATCATGCTCGATCGATATCGCAGTTCAAAGTCGTGAGCCGGAAAGACATGCAGACTTTCGTTAGGTGGTGAATTCAGCTTTACTTGCCACGCTTATTCTGATTTTGTCGCCATTGAGATATTGATATGGTGAGGGAAATGCTGAGTGAAGTAATTGTGTAATATGACAGTTGCCATACTCCTGTCAAATATTCCTTCAAGAATACGTTGAAATACGAGTGAAATACAAGTACAGCAGGCTGTAATCGCATTAACAGTTTACACATCAAGAATGGATAGCCTGTGATACAAAAAGTTGACAAGTGGTGCTTGTAATGAAGATCTGGTTGTACAGGGCAACAGTGTTGATGAGGGTACACATCCTACCAGATCTATCCTTTACTACATAGCTAAAGAACATTGATGCCCGAGGTTTAGGGGGAAAAAATCACATCTTGCCTTGCTTCAGAGGAATGCTTAAGTTGTGATATTGTATTTATAATCCAATGGTTCGATATTGTTTCCATACGTTATTACACCTGTACATGGTAAAATGTGTGTTATGATTTGATATAAATTATTGTATTCAATATCTAGTAAGCAGAACCACCTTAACAGAAATTTTGTCACTGCTTTGTCGTAAATATTTCTTATAATACCTGTCAAATGAAACCATTCCAAAAACACAGTTTACTTAATATATTTCCATAACTTACATGTAGTCTTTTATAACTGTATTGTGTACCTACATTCTGGTGTGTTAATTTCTTTGTAATGTTACACTTGCATGTAGGGTGTATATGATACTGTTGGAGAACATGACCAAATTTAGAAGTGGAACATTAGACAGACTTTTCATTTATTTCTTACATAAATGTTCAAGTTCTTACCAACTTGTAATTCTTTTGACGGCCATCGTCTATACCATCATTACTCACAAATGACCATTTTAATCCAATGTGTAATATGGCGTGTATAGATGTACTACAACCAGAAAGATAATTTCCCCAGTAATTGATAGTGACTTAAAAAAGTAGTTTTTTTTTTCGTAGTGCATAGAGACTGATGTCATTTGTGATATTTGCTTAGAACCAAAATGGACTATTGTTTTAAATTGTTTTTTTCTGTGACCAAAATATTAGTGTTCATAGTATATACAGTAGATATGTTTTCTGGACCTCTGAAACAGAGAGGACTGTAAATTCATGTATCTAGAGAGATGTATTTTAGTATATAGCAGACCCAAGAAGGTCTACAGGCTACAGCATATAATTGAAAGTTTTATTTCTCCTATAGTCGGTATACTGGTATTGAAGAAATATAATACACATAAGTAATGGTCCATTCACATGATCTGAAAAAATAAATACAAGAAGCTATGACTGGCATAGACTGTTGTAACTCCCCACGTACCTAGATGACACTATATGTGTGTTGCAAGTTAATGTATTTATAGTATTGATATTTCAAGATTCAAGATTCAAGATTCATTTTATTCATTTCATAATTGATAAAAATACAATACATACATACATACATGCACACATATATATATATTTTAACAATTTTAGCCATATGAAAAAGAACAATTAGGTGAAATGAAAGAACTTTTCAAAATAAAGGCCACAGGGCCCTTGTAAACAAATTCTCAAAAATATATATACACTACATAATTCAGGCACAATTAATATAAATAATAGTTCACAATCAAAGCATTAAACATATTACATAAGTATCACATTCAGGAAGATCAGCAATATATAAGAATATCAATATTTTTGAAAGAAATAATTTTTGAGTTCTTTTTTGAATAATTTTAAATTAGAATGATTATGAATTGTACTGGGTAATGAATTCCAAACATTAGGGAGATTAAAACGGACAGATTTTTTTGCAAAAGTACTGGTAACTTTAAACATGTGAAAAGAATTGCCAATTCGGGTCTGATATGTATGAATGTTTTTGTTAAGGCAGAACATCTCTGAAATATTTAAAGGTAAAAGTTTATGAACAAAGTAATAAAATCCAAGTATAGAAATGTGGTACAAAAATACATCATAAAACTTAACACTTTGGGGTGCTAGGCTAAAAATCACAGGTGTTTTTAACCAGGGACTGGATTGTTTCGGACCAATGTGTATAACCTTTCCAATTGTACGATTTCTGTAAAATCGCAAATGCTATCAGACAATACATTTTAACTCATTTATTTGTTCATTGTGTATTATTTTACGATAAATGTCATTGGTAGGAACTTCAGTGACATTTGTCATTCGAATTAAAAGATATGGATCCAATTGTCTTCTCGCGAACAGGTTCGCCGATAGTACCTATGAGTCAACCCTGGGCGACAGGTTCGCCGATAGCACTCAAAGTGTTAAGGAGGTTCAACATTTTAAATAACGGGGATGATATGAGCTAAATAATGACTTCCTGTACAAACTCGGACTGCTTTTTTCTGTAACTTTAGTAATGAATCTATATTGGATTGAGAGGAGTGGGGGGGAGACATACAGAGAGACAGACAGACGCACACACACAGACAGACACACACAGGCACACACAGACACACTAACATACACACAAATTATAAACGGAATTCCAAAACTCCAAAATTATAAACGAAATTCCAAAACTCAGAAAACTTGAATTTTATTCTTTGCAGAATACTTTTGGTAATGAACTGAAATTCTGCAAATTTCTCGTTTGTGATGAGCATTGTCATGTACATGCACCTCTGGATTTTATTTCGTACATTGGATTTTGTTTACATTTGATGATTACTATGGCAAGTCAAGATGTGCTATACATGCAGTTGTCATGAATTGTTTGTAAATTGCAAAGTTTATGAAAATTTGAGAACACTAAGTGAAGACTTGTGTGAGGATAATTACAAATTTGAATGATTCTAAGTTTGATAAAAGTATGTGTACGATATGGGTCTGCCATACCTGTGTGAAGTACAATTTTGACTAAAAGCTTTGCTTTTGGAAGTGTAAGCAGGAATCTCACAATATAGGGCCTACATGTCCACTCAAACTCGGTTTATTCCATAGCTACATGTAGGGTAGGATTATGTGCAGGCTCATAGATACTTAATTATTTTCTATATTGATATGTGAACAAAGGAAAACATCTGTCAGGGTGTCAAGTGTAAGTTTTAACATTGTACCATATAAAAATAAGTAATATTTCTTGATGTAAATTTTTTGTCAGCTGTGAACCAAAATGATTTATATGAGTGGGATAAAGACAGACATTTTGAAAAAAACAGAGTTTATGCCATTTATTTCAACTACTAGAATAAGCAGAAAGTTACACTGTAAGGTAAATATACAAAGAGTAAGTTACAGCAAATTTTATGGCAAATTTTAAAACACCTAAAGAGTAATAATTGGGTGTTATCAATACATAGTCATTAGTACATAATATATGCTGTATGACATCTATTTCAATCAGTAAATTACTTACAATAGCCATATTCAAAAAAATTATGTAATTTCATGATTTTGGAGTTGTTTATTATATAATTACAAAACTTTGGTTTCAAGAACAGTTAAAAGAACTTACCAGTGTAAATTGTAACTTAGTGCAGTGGTGTTTATGTGCCAATAGTATCAGCTGTCTGTCTGGTGTGTATGCCCTGTCTATCTATGCAATAAATTTCCGTCAATATTTTTTGGTTCATGTGCTAAATTGTGCCTTGCATGAATATTTCAAAAAGAAAATATTTACACATTATTGCAAGAGTACATACATACTGTTGCTGGTTTCATGAACTGTCAATCTCGACCCTGAATAAAGACGTATGATTGACAATACATCAGGGTTCAACACTACCACTTGCCCTCTTGCCTTGGGCAAGTAAAATTTGATGGCGGGCAGGTAACTCAAAAGTTTAAAATTTACTTGCCCACTTTGAGCAAATAACAAAACATGTCCAAATATCATTATTAAATGAAAGGGATTATTCAGAGAGGTGAAATGCGATATAATTTTTCATTTGTCTCTCTCTGTGTTTTAGATCGCAACTGCTGATCATATAATTTTAACAAACATGTCAGAAAAAATGAACCAGGATTCGAACCCGCGTCTACAGCTATCCGGGCTGCGACAATACCAATAAAAATGTGTCCGCCTGGGACTATTTAACATAAACAATGTCAGAATTGTGAGCTTTGGTATTTGTTCCTCGGTCGTCTTGTCAATGCCGTTAACCAGTTATGGCCTGGTGGTATTGTCGCAACCCGGATAGTTGTAGACGCGGGTTCGAATCCTGGTTCATTTTTTTCTGACATGTTTGTTAAAATTATATGATCAGCAGTTGCGATCTAAAACACAGAGACAAATGAAAAATTTATTACATCACATTTCCCCCTCTGAATAATCCCTTTCATTTAATAATGATAATAAAAATGTCTCCGCCTGGGACTATTTAACATAACAATGTCAGAATTGTGAGCTTTGGTATCTGTTCCTCGGTCGTCGTGTCAATGCCGTTTACCAGTTATGGCCTTGTGGTATTGTCGCAGCCCGGATAGCTGTAGACGCGGGTTCGAATCCTGGTTCATTTTTTCTGACGTGTTTGTTAAAATTGTATGTCCAAATATCTTACCAGAAATGTACAAAATTTTGTCTTCAGTTAACTTATGTACTAAATTTCATCATTAAATTTGTCCATTGTACTTAATATTAGGAGTCTTTAATTTCATAAATCACACCTTTGGCAACCCCCAGATTAAAATAACAAATGTCCCATGTTAAAAAAGGCCTTCTTGGTTTAGATTAGTGAGAAATCATTGTTGATGTTTTTGATTAATGTTTCTTTTGGGGCAAGTAAATTTTTCATTAAGGCAAGTTAATACATGTATCTGAAAGTGATAATTTCACTAGGAAAAAAGTTAGTGTGGAGCACTGAAAACATGTAATTTTTTCAGTACTCCATTTGCCATTAAAAAGAGATTGTATACGCATACTTTTGATATACAACTGTATAATGAAAAATGGATTTGATATCTTGTTCTTAGACTGGCCTGTATCATCTATTAATGGGTAATGATGTGATTGGGAGCACTTAGAAATGCCTCAAGAACTAAATGAATCGAAACATACCAATGTATATACTAACTGGGGTGTATATCTAGGCTGAAAGGATTTGTCTTTAATTTGATTACTTGAGGAGAAACAAGCTTGAATATAGCGGAAACTGAATTAAAAGTAAATGACCTGATTGGAGGTAGTCTTCAAATTGGTGTGAAACTATTCTAGAATCAAGAAAAACTGTGAAGTATTCTACTGTGAAAATTTGGTAGTCAAAAGTTGACCCTTTCTAAAATAACTTCCATCAATATATGCCTTGTGAGAGACAAATTTGTTTTGTAGCAGTATATGAATTCTATTTATATTGGGCCTTGGGAGAAACAAAATGCTAGTATATGTTCATGCTTAATTTGACTTAAGTAAACAAATTCAAGATAAATCCTTCCAACCAGGAGATACACTCCAGGTGGTATACATACTGGTGTATATTTCAACAAGTTTGGTTCGAGAGCCATTTTTTATCTCTCCCTTTAAATATGACCTGATAGAAATTGAACCCATGCAAAGATGTACCACAAATTTGACTGTCACAGCAAATACTGATGGCAATTATTTAAGAACGAGTAATGTTGGACCACAAAATGTTCACAGCAGAATCCCTGAATGGTCTATATTTGATTCTAGATCAGTTTTATCATGAATTAAGGACTGCTTCCAATCATGCTATTTCCCTTTAATGCCCTGAAAAATCATGATACATGAATACACGTAATATGGAAGTTCTGTCAGTCTTGTAAGTGCAAATATCAACACCCTTCTGTTATTGGTAGGCCTTACATTTGGATATTTTTAGGGCAAGGCCACTTTAGTTTAGGGCACATTCCTATATTACAACACAAATGGGGAAAATTAAAAAGGGCACAGCAAATCTGCCAAGGCCAATGACAAGGGCATCAAGGCCAGTCACTAGGACGTCCAAGGCCATGGCCTTTGATGGCCTTCGATTAATTTAAGCCGTGTAGTGGCATGACGAATATGTAGTGTTCATGTTACAGTTTGTTATGCCTCCGCCCCGTAAGGGAGCCGGAGGCATTATGTTTTCGGGTTGTCCGTCCGTACGTCTGTGCGTCCGTGCGTCCACACTTTCTTGTGAACAAGATTGCTGAAGTACCGCTGGGGGGATTTTAATGATACTTGGACCAAGGATGGACCACTAGGCAAGGATGAATTGATTAGATTTTGGGACAAATCCGTTAAGGGTCAAAGGTCAAAGGTCAATGAACTTTGTCCTAAAATGTCATTTTCTGCCTATAACTCCAGTTAGGAGTCCTTACTGTTGATATAATTTGGTGGTTAGATTAAAAACAAAGACAAATATTTGGTAGAGTCTTAGGGGTCAAAGGTCAAGG
>JZLH01S0621094.1:8513-20068 GCA_001188425.1 Eucidaris tribuloides | reverse complement strand
ACGCAAGACTTGAAAGTAAAAAGTCAGCGAGCGACTTGAAAGTAAAAAGTCAGCGAGCGACGCGGTCAAAAAAATTCGCGCGGCGGAATGGTCGCGAACTTTGTCGAGGGGGGGCTATTTTAGACCCCCCCCCCGGGCCAGATAGGGTTAAACAGCATTGAAGTAAAGACAATAACTTTAGTAGTGTTGCATCTAGGTTTCAAGACAGAAAACGAGTGTTAATTGCTTGCTCATGAGCAGGGTTGTCACCATCCAAAATTTAGTGCCAGATAAATTTAACAATAATTTGAATCAAAACACTGAATCCAGTGGTAATACAGTACACTCCCGTTATAACAAACACGGTTATAACTAAATTACTGTTACAACGAAGGAGAAATTCAGGTCCCAAACTTATCATCTATATATCTTCATATACTTTCACTATTTGGTTATAACGAAATTTCGATACAACAAAAGAAAACTGCTGGTCCTGAGGACTTCGTTGTAACGGGAGTCACCTGTAGTGAAAGACAATTCTATTGTGATTCTGAAGGAGCATTTTATGGGGACACACTGTATACTGTACTCTAATGTCTGTATGAAATTGTATTCTTGTACAGTTATATTGGGCAGCATGCAATGATGTATCATTTGGGTGTGGATGTAATTTTGATGTATGTATTGTGAAATGCAAGTTATGTACACAGTCAACACAACACAATACAACCTGTAAATTAAATGTATATTATACAGTATTTATTTCAATCAGCAAATGCATAAATAATACATGTAAAACTTGCAATTATTACAAAAAGTCTAACAATTACATTAAGATAAATGTACGATATGATATAATAAAGTATGAATAAGTGGCATACTGAATATTTGTATTTTGCATTGTTAGTATCGTTACGTTCATATGATCATTCATAATCAAATTCTGATATATGTACTATTAATAAATAAAATAAATATAAAACATATTTCACTGGCTGTAAATTCTCTTCTTTATTTGGTTGATCTTCACTCTTAGTATGGGCACTTAAGTCTTGTATTGTTCATAAGTAATAAATGAATAAATTCAATCAAGCTTTCAAATTTACATTAAAAAATCTGAGTTACAAGATCCTGTGAGATACAAGCCGTATTAGAAGCAAAATTCAGAGAGCCTTTGTTACGAGGAGTTCTTCCACAACTGTTTGATTTTTTTTCACAGATTTCAGGGTAACATGGGTGTGTTTTGCTTCTTGTTAGGAACTTTTACAGATGACCTTTACACTCTGTATATAAATACTATGTTGAATTCAAGCTGACAGTGAAAGTGGAGTCTTCTTGTAGAAGTCCACACAAGCCTACGATGGGCACTTCATAGATTCTACTTCAACATAACTACTAGTAGAAGCACTATCACAGACATGACTGCAGCTCCCGTGGGTGCTAGGGGTGCTGAGGGTACAAAAGCACCCATGAATTGTTTATTTTTTTGTGATGGGGTGGGATAAAAGCCCCTCAAGAAGTTTGCCTTGTACAGTTTTTAGTAGTACAAAAACTGCTTCATTGAGTCGGTATGTAACCCTTCACGAATGCATACCTGCCAATTACATGTAGTTCGTTTTTTCCGTATTTAGTCCGTTTTCTGGATTTCCAGGTGTCAAAAAACGTACTTATCCGTTTTGCTGTTTTTTAGAGAAAAAAATAATACAAAATTTACGATCGAAAAAAACACCCCAAAACAAATACCGGCCACCACCGCCTGAAAAAAAAAGCCCGCCCTCACTAGGACTAGTAGGGCGATAGCTGCACTAGCCACATACTTGCGAAGTTCACACTGTGTAGTGTGGAATAGTAAGTGTATGAAACGCCGCTCGCTGTCGGGTGTGCTTCTAGTGCATTCGCCATTTTGTTTCTGTCGATGACTGCTGAATGCCCATGTTGTGTGTGCGGGTCTCTGTAGAGATCAGTGGTCTAAATTACGGTATAAGTTATCATTTTTGTGGATTGTTTTTTGAGTGGAAATAAACATGGCGGCGAGACGGAAGC
This sequence comes from Eucidaris tribuloides, assembly GCA_001188425.1. Taxonomy (NCBI): domain Eukaryota; kingdom Metazoa; phylum Echinodermata; class Echinoidea; order Cidaroida; family Cidaridae; genus Eucidaris; species Eucidaris tribuloides. Next base: position 18,046 of record JZLH01S0621094.1, on the reverse strand, counting down.
AGACATACGACTCTTACGCAGAACAATTTCCCGTCAAGAAGTCGTCGAAAGGGGAACACTGTGTTCTGCACCACCTGCCTGTGTGATATTTCGTTAGCGTCCGGTGGAGCGAATGACATACGAAGACATATGGAAAAGGAGAAACACAAAAAGAATGCTGAAGCCTTACAAAGGGCTAGTTTGCACATCCAAAAATTGATAACTTTCTGCAGGAAAGAGGATTTAAGTGTTATTAGAGCCGAAGCGTTGTTCACAGATTTCTTTGTTGAACACTCAATTCCACCAGCAGTTTCAGACCACTGTGGACAACTATTTCGTAAAATGTTCCCAGATAGTAACATCGCGAAGAAGTATTTTTGTGCTAGGACCAAAACCACTAACATATTACAGACAATGGCTTGTGATGATTCAAGAAGTCGTGCATCTAGAATGAGGAATCAGCCGTTTAGTATTGCAACAGATGGTAGCACCAGTGATTCAGTAAAACTCTACCCTGTTCTCATAAAAACCTTCAATATAAACTGTACAGGTATGTTTACATGTGAATTACTCACTCTCAGAGAGTGCTAGGAGCGTTCAACATCAGAAAACATCTTTAACCTTCTGAACAGTGAACTTGAGTCATGGAATATTTCCTGGTCAAAATGCACGAGTTTTGGTACAGATAATGCATCCATGATGGTTGGAAGATTGAATGGAGTGACTCAATACATAAAAAACATAATGGGGTGCCCGTGTCACCTCATGAACCTGGCGGCCCGTAAAGGTGCTAAGTGCTTAGCCGTCCAAGTCGACATACTAACAGATGTGTGGTAATATCTGGAGAAGAGAAGCCTCAGACAGTCAGATGTTAGAAAGCTGCAAGAAGAGAGTGGTGCTGAAACACGGAAGATTGTCAAACATGTAGCCACGAGGTGAGTCGAAAGTTGAAATAGTCTTTACAAATTTCAAACAATTGTACAGTTCATTGATTTTGATAAATTGTAACTCGTAGCCATTATCTTTATGTATACTGAACACCGCTTTCCTCTTGTACTTAACCAGCCAGTTCTTCCAGTAGCTCTACCAAGCAGTTTGATCTTTCTGAACACTTGTTTTGTGAAATTCAGATCAGTAGTTTACTTTGTAGATCGGTTCAAGCTAATAGCAGAGAAGAAGATGGATGATTTGGAATCAGAATTTAATTTGTACCAAGTTGATGAACTAATCATGGTCCAAGAAAAAGTCGGGATAGATCGACAGTGGCAGCAATTATCGCAAATGAAAGATGATCTTGGGAAGAGGAAGTATCCACTAATCGCATCAGTTATGAAGGCTATATTAGTGATCTTCCACAGTAATGAGAATTGTGCAAGAGTGTTCAGTATCGTTGGGAAAAACAAAGGGAAGGAGAGATCATCTATGCACACAAACACTCTAAGTGCTCTCATGACTCACAAGCTGGCCATGGACAGCAGAGATGGGAAGTGCTTCCAAGGACAATACACAGATGAACAGCTGCGAAGAGCTAAATCAGCAACCTATCAGTCTCTCTCCACAGTGGCTCCTCCAAGTACAGCCTCATCAGCATCTGCAAGTTCAGCATCTGCAAGTTCAGCATCTACAAGTTCACAGAAGTAGAGGTTAGGGAGGATTTTAATTTGCCTTTAACTAGCATTCATCTTTTAGCACAAATTTTGGATATAATTTGGAAATAACAAAATTGTACCTTATAGCCCCTGTAAAAATAGCACACCATGAAGATTGTAAAGTACAATGGCATTGCATTATATCAAAATTTTGTGCGAAAAGTTAAAACTCATGCATTTTCTGCCTTGATTCAATGGTTTTTCTTTCTGTAATATATCCTAAATATTTTACGGGCCTCCTATGTCGGTAGGGTCTTTTTTAAAGTTTGTAGAAACCCGGGGAGAGTGGGGGGGGGGCGGGCGGGGGCGGGGAAAAGGGAGCCGGGCGAGGGGGACCGGCTGAGGGGGGCTTGCCGTGCGGGGCGGGGGGGGGGTCGGCGGTGGGCTTAGGCGTGAGGCCCGGGAGTGGGGGCGCGGGGGCCTATCGTCGCTCCCCTCGGACCCACCGGCATTGCTGGACCCCACCAGGGCATAAGTCTGCGCCCCTGGACCCCATGCTATTATGCGCGAAAGCTTCGCTTAAGTAACAAAGAAAATCAAAAAAGCACTGAGGAAATTCAATTTGGTTACGAATGCGAGTCTTATAAGAAGGAAAGTAAGGACAAACTGGATGTGAATGAGTTCCACAGTAGTGCAAAGAAATTCTACATTGCTGATGCACTTTTATGATCAACAATTATCCTTTTCAAGATGATCTACTGGTACATGCCACAGTTTTACACATTGCAGAAAGGAGTCAAGTCAAGTTCACTACAGAAGAGTACTTCGTACTTCGTAGACCGCTTTAGTCTACGGTAGTCCCAATCCAGTCCATGTATCAATTAGAATCGGAATTCAATCACTAATAGAGTGATCTGTATAGGAGTCAAGTCAATTTTACTTCAATAGAGTACTTCTGTACTTTTTACACCGCTTTAGTCTAGTCCCAATCCAGCCCATGGATCAATTAGAATCGGAATTCAATCACTAATAGAGTGATCCGCAGAGGAGTCAAGTCAAGTTCACTTCAGTAGAGTACTTCTGTACTTTGTAGACCGCTTTAGTCTAGTCCCAAGCTAGTCCATGGATCAATTAGAATCGGAATTCAATCGCTATCAAAGTGATCCCGACATACAGTTTGACAAGGATAGTATTATTGACCGAGAATGGCACAAGATTGCACAGATTGAGGACAGTTCCTGAACACAGAAGTGGTACCAAGTTCTTCCATCCGTAAAGAAGAGTGTGCTGATAATCTACCACAGTAACTCAGACTGTGAGAGAATCTTTTCCATGGTGACTAAGAACAAAAACAAGGAACAAGCAAGTATGACCACAGCACGACCACACGACCACACTTAGCTCAATTATAACACACAAACTGGCCATGCAAAACATAGACATTAAATGCTACTCAGCTTCTTATAGTGTGAGTGTGCTCAGAAATGCCAATCAGCCACTAACCAAACACCAACCAGAAGGAAGGTGCTTCAAGTTCCACAGAAGAATGATAAGTACAGGTGTCAGGTACACATATGTGTAGTCGTGTACACAAATAATAAGTTCCTAAAATTTACTTAATTTCCAAGTGCAAATAGTTGGATAATATCCTAAAATTAGCAGACTTGCTCTTCATCTAATTTTAACGCGATGGAGACTAAGTACAAGTTAACTCGTGTTGGGGTCTATGTGTCTACGTGTTATAGTGAAATCAAATCGTCTCCAATGGGTTAAGAGTTGCAGTTGTATTACAATAAATTATGAACTCTAGGAAATATGATATAAATGTACAAGCCCACTTTCATTACTATATTTCAAAAGATTTTGCAGCCTTCAATACATTAATTTTAAGTATAAAAATTGTGTTTCCTTGGCCATTAAAATTACTGAAATCCAGGAGCTAATTTTCTTTTAAAAGTAAGGATGTTGACAGACCCAGAGAAGATACTAGCAGTCGTTGAGAGGCTAGTGTAAGTGGAAGAGAGATATACAGGCCTTTCTGGGATTCAAAGGTTATTACAGGAGGTTGATCAAAGCATATGCAACTATTGCTAAACTCTTGTTGGGCCTCTAGGGAAACAATTAACAGCCCAAACAGAAACAATGTCCTGAGCCTTTTGTGTGGACCAGTGCCTAATGTATAGCATTACTGTTTATTAATATGGTAAGCTAGGTAATTCCATCCCCAAAGATTTATTGTCGTTATTCCGAAAAATAGAGAGGAAACATCCCAATGCGGTTACATAAAACTAGAGAGATCCTGTCTTCTGTATGCAATTCATGCGTAGGCTGAAAGACGAGAAATTAAAACACAGACTTGCCCCCCATGCACCCAAAAACAATGACCTTCCGGCGTCTGCGGGAGCAACTTACGACTTATTGAGCATGAGGACAGGGAGGGAATAAAATCAGCTACTTACTCGCAGAGTGACCAACCACCAAGCCCTCCTGATGTGCAGTTATTGCATATCAGTAAAACAACTGTGGATGTATTAGAATTAGTGAAAGGCCTAACCAGTATCCAGAAGGAGACTGTATTTAACGGAATGAAATAGGAATGTAAACAGAATGGAATGACCATTGAAAAAATTGGAAGTTTGAAATTAAAAGAGACATTCCTGTAAAAACCTTTGTTTTCCGTTTGTTTGCTTGCGACAACAACTGCAACTTCAATGAAAACTCTTGGCACATCATAAGCTCTATCTGAAGCAGGGCGGAAAAGGATTATGAGATGGCAGACGAACCAGAAATACGAACAAGACGCCCAACAGAAAAGGGCGCACAGTGGAGTCTAGATATGAATACACATGCTTAGAGAAGTACTCTCACTATAAATTGAAGACGTTCTTGCAGCAAACTGAGAACATTATTGCTTGAAGGAGACTTTGACACGGTGAAGCAGAGTAGAGATACCACTCCAAGTTTGTATGGACAAACTTATTGATGCTTAAGAAGAGTACTCTGCTGTATGCAAGGATGATGTGGACATCCTAGATCAGTTGGATGAAGACTTTCAACATCTTGAAGACACTGCGTCTTGAAACATCCAGTGTAAAATCAGAAGCACATCATGACAGGTCTGTTCTGTAATCTCAGGCAAACATTTCCACACAGACAAGGTCTTATGTTGCGACTCCTCATCCACCTGAAAGTCAAGATACTTCGGTAGAAGCAGAGCTAGCTAGTGATTTGAGAGATACACTTCATCTTCATCATCTTCCACTGTCAGAACCTCCAATTTTCGATGGTAAACCTCTGAACTATCCAAGTTGGAAGATGAGCTATAATCTACTTATTGAACATAGCAGAGTTCCACCACATGAGAGGTTCTTCTACCTACTTAAATATTTACGTGATGAGCCCAAGGATATGGTGGAAGGTTACACCTTAGGAGATGATGCATCTTATATAGTAGCAATTCAGACCCTTGATGAATGATATGAGAACACTTTTGTCATATCAAACGCCTTCAGAGATAGACTTGACAACTGGCCTGAGACCACTGGTTAAAAACATAATCATGAGATTCAGTTAGAATATTTCAGCACTCCACAAGCAACCACCCATGTATCAGTAGTATATAGACATGCTCACACAACACTACATGGCAAAGAAAGTTCTAAGGAGTATCCCATCATTATCAATTTGTCATTGCCACTGCTGATAACTTACAACACAACAATCACTTTGTTCATCATGTAGGTACGTCTACTGCAAACTACCTCTTCCAAAATGGTGTTGTGATTACAATAATGCATGAATTTACCGACGGTCGCAGTGGGCAATATAAGTCGCATCACAGTATGGGGGATATTTCACACTCATGGTGTTCCAGGCGATGTATATTTTTCATATAAATTGCCAAAAGGAATAACTGTGAACAGCCTGAAAGTAGCTTGTAGACTTATAACAAAAGTATGTAAGTGCATGGATGAAACGCTTTGTGACCAAGAATCATATATAATATAGCCGGTGAGTTGTACCCCAACTTGAACCCAAGAATAGTCCAGCACTTTATGCTTTTAGCACTGGAAAACTGTGCTACATCAGAACAAGACCTGGAGTTCAGAACAAAACGAAACTCTTTTGAGACCTCCTATGCTAAAAGAAAGTAAGATGCTGTAGGTGGAGTCTGGACACAACAAAAGACACAGGCTGACCATGCTGTTGTCCACAAAAACAGACAGTTTCACAGTGCAAAGGACCCACATGACTTCCTGTTAGGAGACTTTTCATCTCCCACTAGTACTACAAGTTCATTAGCCAGGTTTCATTCATATACCCTCACATGAAGAAGGTTCAGTAAAAAGGAAGTGACCAAATTTACTACAAATACATGTTTGTAGTGTTGTAACATAAATGTGTTACACACTTGTTTTCCATATGTAATGGACATGTTTCACACACTTGGTGTGCCATAGGCAGTCAGTAAGCATGGCGTCGAAGTTATGAATAAAATGAATACACCATACTTGAACTGTAAAGCAATTCCTTTAACTGAGTTCTTGATCTACTATAACACAAGTACTCTACATTGCCGTCGAGGATATAGGGCAAACGATGGCCACATTCACAATACCACCACCTCTGGAGATTGATCCAACAAATGTCGCAACCAGGTTTTAAGAAGTTCAAGCAGGCTTTCATTACCTTCAAATTTGCAACGGGGACAGCAGCACGAGACGTTTCGCTGCATGCAGCGACTATGCTAGCTGTGATTCACCTGTACTATAGGAACCCAAACTGATGGTGATATGTAATACACTGGTACAACCACTTTTTTCTTCTTTGGTGGGGGAAGGGGGGCATATTTCATTGTTAGATTTCTGCGTCTTTACAGTTACATCAACATATTTTACAATTCTGTCCACCTAATATATCTTTACCTAAAAATTATTGGTGAGCAAATAATGTGTAAAAAGACCATCATTACACACATATTATGCAGAGACGCATTGTTTTTTACAAATAGTCAAGAATTTAATTTCTTTTTTTTTGTTAGAAAATATCATATTTTTAGAAGTACTTGTCAAAAATAAATGAAAGCATCTACATGTATTTCCAATTGGTTCCTGCATTTTTTGTAGCAATGACTTAAAACCAAACATGAAATATAAATTAAAGGAGCTTAACTCACAATTAAAGTAATACATTAAAATTGCTTGTATTTTCTTTTCAATGTTTGAAGGATGAACAACCTCCATTCTGATAATATTTCTTCATGGTATTTCTGTGGTTTGGGAAGCACACATATGAGAATTGTTCTCTGCAAATTTTAAAATTATACACCCATTACTTTTGTATATTATCGCTTTTTATGTGTAATATGACACTAGTCATAGGTGTGTGGCCGTGTCTCCTTTCGAAGTAAGTTTCCCTAAACTCATAATAAGAAAAGCCGCACCCTACCCACTTTGCCATATCACCACGATTTTGCTGGAGGAAAACAACAGACCACTTGTCAATATCAAAAACATGTACAGAGATAAGAGCTTCGGAGCAAATAAAGTTGGGTGATGCTTACAGGTTCTCTTCATTTTCCAATTTCTTGAACAAAATTATTGTAATAAATATTCACATCATTCTTGATTGTAGAAAACAAGCCTCTATTGCTACTTTACTTTGGCATCTAGAAGGAATTTGGTGTTGGATGATGGCATGGAATACCATGGAGCACCGACATCATGATCATCATCACCATCACCATCACCATCATCACCTTGTTTGGTGAGCTAGTGCTTCTATTGCCAGTTTAATTTTGGCATCCAGGAGAGATTTGTTGTTGATGATATCTTGGAGCTGAGAATCTTCCATCTCCAGTAGCATGCCTAGATAGACACAAACGAGAACCAAGAAAAAAATCTATTAAATACTTATCTGTTACTGGCATGCAGTATCACCCATAATTTTAGCCCGCTATCAAATAAGAAAAAAAAAATCCAGACATTTTTAAAAATCAAATGAACATATCCATGACTTTTATCTGAACAATTTAAATTTTGTACAAATGTGTCCAGCTAATTCTTCTGTAAAACTAATAACATAATCAGACATACACTGTATATACATTTTTTTGAACAGGCATTATTTCCAGGAAATGAGGAATGCACAATTTTTTTTCTATCAGAATATAAGAGAGGTAAAGAATTACACAAAATGTTCCCATTATAACAGAATTTAGCTTATTCTTTTCAACTTGCAAATCAAGAATACATTCTTCAACAAATAACAATTAATTATTCATATATTAATTACCACAAATCTCTAACCTGTTATCTTTGATGCAAATTCTGGGTCATATTGTCTTGCCAGGAGTCCGTACAAGCGTTCCCCAAGTTCTTCCCTGTGACCCCGATCAGCTCGGAGGGTGGCAAGAGCCTTTTCGACCGCATTTTTCAGGTCCACTGGTGATAGCAGCAACTGTTGGACAGCATGGAGATCTAGTTCCAGAAGCATACCTATAAAAATTGTCAAAAATTATAAGACATATTCTGTAATTCTACAAGTTATTATGTGGCACACCTGGTTTCTATTGGCAACAGGTTAATCAATGCTCAAATGTGTCTGAACAAACATTGCACAATTTACAAGCCTTAAAAGCATTGATTTATTGATTGATTGATGGATGGATGGATTGATTGGAGAGGGCAATCCAATCACTTATTCTGCCATCAACAAAGTAAAATCACATGCACTAGTACTACCATTACCTCACAGCTCATCCACACTGTATAAGCTCTGACATTGACAAGCCTTCATAATCTCTGTTGACTTAGAACTACAAACTCTCAATCACTGCATCCTACATGCTTTCGCAGGAAATGTGTTTTTTGCATGACAACATTTTCAAAATACATGAAACTAAATAAATTGACTATAACAAGATACACTGCATTCCGTAATTTACAAAGGCAAAACAAAGTGGGATTAAAATGTCTGATAATTCCAACTGTAAAACCTAGTTTTTTAAGTTAAAATAGGTTGAACAAGACACCATTCACTATACCAAGCATATGGGCAATTCCGTGAATTATTGGACAAATCACAAATTATATAAATTGGTCTATCGCGAATCATATTACATTTTAATGGTTTGAATGGGTATGAATCATGAAGAAACAATGGGGGACATCATTTCTACTCTAAATTTTACATCTTCAACAGCACCCTCTAGAAGAATCAGAACCATACATGAAATACCACATGTGGGACTAGTGTGACTAAATCTCAATTTTATGAAAAATTTGTGTGGCTGGACAAAATGTAACGTAACTAACCATGTTTTTGATGTTGTAGTTAAAAATGAACAGATTTTTATCAATAAGTTATATATCAAATGACTTATCAAGATACCAGAAATAACATTAATACCACAGTTTGTTTCAGTTGAAAACAGGTTGAGGAAACTTTGAGGACAAAGACTTGTCATTTTTTTTCCATGTCCTCTTTACATAACGTAACTAACCATAATTAAAGTTCTTATTATTACCCACTGAAACATGTCTCAAGATTTTGCTTGATGTTGTGAAGTAGGTGCCAGTCTAGAGAATTGACAGTACCGAAACAGAAAAATAATATGAAAGCATATTCGTGTAAGAGCCAAATGTTGAGTAAAGTTTGTCATAAGTGTAACGTAACTAATCACGGAATTGCCCATATGGTTGCTGGGAGAACATTTGGTGTATGTAATAATAAAATTGTAAATGACTTAACCCAATGAAAACAAGATATCCCAGGCTGGTATCCATGCAGACCGTTTGTTATAATCAAATCAAATCATTTTCAACGGGTTAAAAGACATTTAGAGTGGTTGGGCTGTTTTTTCCCACTGCATAATTTTGCCCACTTTCTTCCTCATTAGTCAATGTCAAACAAAACTATCACTAAAGAAATGAAGTTACTAATGCTGAAGGCATGATGAGTAAC
>JZLH01S0621089.1:0-10564 GCA_001188425.1 Eucidaris tribuloides | reverse complement strand
GATGAGGTAAAGGCTTAATTGACAAGACGTACATGTAATAACTTATCCTTTTTAGAAAAAATAAATTTGGATGTCTTCAGCCCTACAGCTATAAACTCTTGTATAAGGCTACAGTCACCGAAATCCTAGGCGACTACCGATTTTCACCGCTGTCCAAATTAAACAAACTTTGCAGTATTGATCGACAAGAAAAAATAAAATCACGATTTGTTCACCTTGTACGACATAATTCGCAATATGCATTCTTAGCTTTTCCCACGGGCGAAGAAGAGCTGACTTTGAGATCTGATCTACCCCGCGCCTTGGGGGAGGATCGGGTGTGAGTTACCGTGGTCGGTTGGACGCCTGACTGGAGTGTTGTGGTTGGCCTACGGACGGCCGACCGTGTCTTCACGGGGCTGGGGCCGGTGAACGGGGATCCGCGGGACGGCGCGAAGTCTGGACGCGGCCATGAGGCCGGCCGTTTGACCAACGGTTGATATTTACTGTAAAACAATGCGTAAATAATACAAAAAATCAAATTCTCTTGTTTATATAAAAATTATTCATCTCAATCTATAATACTTGATTAATGTATTGTATTTCTCTTTTATTTGTTCAATGAATTGAATGTAAAATGATGAAAATAATGTGATCACAACAAATCTGCACGGTATGGTTTCAATACTCAAAATGAAATTGTACGTCATCATAGATCTTTACACAAAGAAAAATATATTTTAAATGTTTAAACTGCTTACAGAAGTAGTCAAAATTTGATATTCTGTTGGCATTCAAATTGTTCATATTTCATCTCCGTCCAAGACCCATTTTATCAAAAGAAACATGTCAACATCTAACGCTGATGTATCAATCCAGAAATTTATACAAGGCAATAACCAAAATGTGTCTCGCCCAATTTTGCGTACATAAAACTTGCTCAAAAAATGAACAATGGGCTCAAAGTAGTCTTTGACCCCTTACGGTGACCTTTGACCTTTTCGTGACCTTCAGCTTCCTATGAGACATCCACCACCCCCCCCCCCCCGTTTGGTCACAATTGGGCAAATGGGAGCAAACTTATGGGTCATAATAGCAACTTGCTCAACATACTTAACATTGGCATACTTCTAAATTTGAAATTCTGTATGATCAATCTTTCGTCAAGTTTGAATGAAATTGGCCAGCATTTCAGCACCAAAAGTGGCTATTAGTTTGGTAAGCACTAACGGCGTGACGACGACGCCAAAGTGATCCCTTAGTCTCCCTCCACCTTGGTGGGCTCGACAAAAATGTAATCAGATATAACAGTAATTAAAGGCTTTGTTTTTAATTTGCATATGAAACTGTTTTTTGTAACGGTACCTTAGGTTACAGACGATGGATATAGGTTGCACCAGTGGCGGCGGAAGGCCAAATATTTAAGGGGGGACGAATCACGGTCTTTTTGTCCTCTCTTTTTCTTTCTCTTTCCGACATTTTTTTTTTTGGCGGCGGAGTCCCCTCACCTTAAATTCAGAGGGACACTGTTCCCCTCCCCCCCCCCGCTTCCCGCCTGATCGTGTGTTGCACCACTAACTTTTGAATTTTGACTAGTCCATCTGTCATCAGCGAATTGCTTCGACAATTGCCAACCTGCACTTGTGAGGCTTTTACCTTGTATCAGTTTGATCACAATATATGTTTTCACTAATCGATACATGAACATCAGTCGACCGTATCAACGGATGTAGAAAATTAAATTTGCAAATGGCGTGTTTAACAATTTTTAAAAACCGGAAAACATCTCATTTATGCTGAAACAACCCCATCCCCCCGTTTTTGCAGTTGGACTGCTCCCGTCGTGTAATGCCTTGAACAGAGTCCCATTGATTGTCAACCTTTTTGTTTGCGTTTGGCCTGTAGAGCCGAGAATGATTTGCCGTAAATAGTTATTTTTCATCGGATTTGGCCGTAATTTGTGTTTTTTTTTCCCGTCGGGTCATCCCCCCAAACCACACACACACACACACACACACACACACACACACACACACACACACGCACACGGTTTGACTGGTTGGCCGTAAACGAGAATGATTTTGCAGTGAATGGACATGATTTGGTCGTGGATGAACACCCCCCTTGAAAAATCCTGCGTGTGCCTTTACTACTTTGTACTCGTGGACATGACACACTTCTAATGATTTTACATCTAATCCTGATGTTAAAACTGCCAGGGTTGCCAGTTTTGCGTTTTTGATCTGGTTCGGCACTGAAGAATTCAAAATTCTCGCCAAACGGCTTTTGGGCGTTTGTTTTTTGTTTTTTTGCTTTTACCAATGCCATTATTAAACCCGATTTTCAGTAAAATAGGTGCCACAAGGGTCCAAAACTAGCGGTGCGCATGCACTTCAAATGGTAAATTAAGCATGAAAGGATATGAAATATTCGAACGATGAACAGAACTTTAACAAGGATTTAGTAGCACAGATATATTTATAAGAAATTAGCAATGTATTTAGAAGGACTTAAGGAAGAAATACCTTGACGTGTCTTCCACTTTGAGGAAATTTTGCCTCAGTTGACGAGCGGGTGCAGCGAGTTTTGTTTTACTTGATGCGGCGTCCGGCTTTCCTCCAGCTCTTTGTTGTGTGATCCAACGCTGTACAGCTGCACAAAATTAAATGTTAATTTCTCGCAATGGTAATAACGGTAAATTCACGCCAAACCTTCTTATTTGCACGTTTGCACTAATCACCGCGACTTCGATATTTAGTGCTTATTTGGTTTGGTAAAATAGTTTTTAAACAACAAAAATAATATGTCATGTATGATGTTACTTGCAGGAATGTGACAGTTCAGATTTAAAACTGATTTCAGCTTCTTTTTGTTTTTGATTTTCAGCTTATTTCAGCTTTTTGTGAATTTCCTCTGCACAAAAGTATAGGAGCTTTTGCAATTTTAGCTTTTTCAGCTCTTTGTACTTGTGGTCACTCGCACTTCTGTACTTGAAGTGGCTTGACTATTAAAAGCCCACTGTCAAGGGTCAATTCAACCACCAAGTGGATGAGAACTAGCCTTTAAATACGGGCACATACTCGCGAATATAGAGTGTTACAGTGCTACAGTCTACAGATAGCAAAATGAAAACATATGCTTTATTTTACCACACCATCGGGATATTTCCGTTGTATTATGGGGAGCATTAGTGCCCCAATTTTAAAATTAGAGTAAAAAGAGGGCGTTGTTCCACTCTGTCATGGCAGTGGGCCTTTAACTCCTTTATTTCCAAGTGCATTTTAACACGCATGTGTTGCATTGTTGTAATGCATCCATTGACTTGACACAGCAGTGTTATCACGCTTTCAGTGCCTTGCCAATGTCATGTTTACACGCAAATTTACATATATCTATTGTATGGTTACCGAACAATCCTGGCACACAGGGGATTATTAGCTCTGGAAACAATGGGGATCAGCACTGTGAAACTGGGCCTTTTGTTGGGGGCACAATAAGGGTTAAAAATTGTGCATAATTTACAATCAATCACATAGAATTTCTCATGAAAATATCGCACTTTGCTTATCTATTTCAGCCGCATTTTAGATACATAGCAATCACAAAGGCGCATTCGTCAATAATTCTTAAAACTTTAATTGTTTAAACAACGCCAATCCCGGGGAGGGGGGCACCCATGTATAAATGTTGTAACCATGTTTTTACACGAAAATGCGGATTAAGGACAGTTTTTAAAAGCAAAACCCGGATCCGCGTTTAGCATATCAAAAAACCTAATTTAGGGGAATTTGGGGTATTTTTTTTTGGATGAATCCGCGCTTTGTTGTATACCTGAAAAAAATCCTTGCTTTGGGTGCTTTTGTTCGTGGAAAGTCTGCGTTTAGAATATACATGGAAACAAGATTTGTTTTGAGTGCTGTTGTTAGTGTAAAATCCGCGTTTAAAGTCGCTTTGACAACTTGTTGAATTCTTATTTTGGGGTTATTTTGGGAAGTCAATGTACACGCATAGTTACGACTGAGCAGTCTCACCTTCCAAATTCTTCACTTGAATGCCCCACTTGGCTGCTACACCTACTGCATAAGAACGAGCTTCCGGCTGTAAGGGTTCAACAGAGACATATGGATAAATGCTACAGTAGACTTGGTCATGTCAATGTATTATTTTTGGAAAAGCAAAGCGTTGAGAAAATTAACCCCTTGGAGACAGTTTGATTTCAATATAACGCACCTTCTCCACAGACTCCATCCCGAGATATTTCGTGCTTGGTTTCCAATGGGTTAAGACTTTGGGCGGGGGAGGGGTGATAATTTTTCGCTATAATGATATTCAGATGGGTGTGTGTTATAAGACATTTGCTCCAGCGACAATTGCATGATCCCATCGTAACCTCAGCCCTATCCCTGGCTCTAACCCTATTCTAAGTTGAAAACCCAAGGGCAATCTTTACCCTACATGTAACTCTTCATCTGCTGAGATATTGTCACCTGAACAAATATCGGGTCAGCGATCGAGGTTCCCCTTACAAAGAATACGCAACAAATAAGATACTTACGTCCCATCTTTTTGCCAAGTCAATAACAATGTTATTCAGTCATGGAGACGCGTGCATGCATATTAATATATATTTTGGGGGATTGAACTTAAACGATTTAGCACTGTGTCGAAAGATTTCGGAGACCGAGAGAACAAGGCTGCACACGGACATGTACAGACAAACTTACACACACACACACACACACACACACACACACACACACACACACACACACACACACACACACACACACACACACACACACACACACACACACACACACACACACACACACACACACACACAAACTTACCCTTTTTACCGGTTTTGACCTTGTTACCATAGCTTTGCCTCGTGAATGCTAAATTGAAAATAAAGTAGAGAAACAAGCATAAATCCCCCAAATCATCGGTAAAATAGTTCAACTCTTCACCAGTAAATGATCTTCTAACTCAATTCAAATATCAAACTGAAACGTCGAATGCAAAGCCAATGAAAGACAGTTTACTTCAACATGCATTACTCTATTGATTTTTTCATTAGGCTAGATCACTCACCAGTTCAAAAGTTCCACTTCCCTTCCCAGCCTGTGATTTACTGCAAAAAACCGAACAAAACAAAGGCAAACAACATTATCAATCAAACGGACATGTACAAATAGATAAACTATTACCGTCTTATTGTTTTGATGCGCAATCACCACCTGTATGTTTTGCGGGTTTGTTTTTTCTAATTTGGGGATGTCGCAGTTATTTTAATTTAGTTGTTCTCAACTGTGCTCGATTTTGTCGGGACGTTTGGAATACTTTGATATACAATTTTTGATTTATGTGCTGTTTGTATTTGTGTTTCTTCGTGCGTGTGTGTACTTGTGTGGTGTTCGTGTGTGTGTGTGTGTGTGTCTGTCTGTGTGTGTGTGTGTGTCTGTCTGTCTGTCTGTCTACCTCTGTGTGTGTGTGTGTGTTAGGATGTATGATTGTTTTCATGATTATGTGCGTACATGTGGTTGTGGGTATGTGAGACAGAAATACAGATATCTGCAAAGCAAATCTTTGAGCAGAAAAAGATTTTTAGCTTAATATTCAGAGTATTTTAATTTCATTTGTCAACTGTCCATACTCAAAATTTTCCTCACTTGTCATGTTTTATTTTGGTTTGGTTAAACAGTCTGCTCATCAACAACAGTTCCTACATTTCTGTAAGGCCAGTGGGTGAAGATCTTACTTATACTTTATGGATACTTATGGATGGTTCTGAACGCAGGCTTAAGGCTCTGTATTCAGTTCCAAATTCTGTCGTCGCTTTAGGTTGGCAAGATCGTGACCCGGTGGAGCTGCATCGAAGTGATAGTTCATTACTCCATAGTCTGTCAAACTCAAGTCCATTTTTGAAACTGTGGACAGATCTACTCGTGAAATTTTGTCCTCTATTTACTTCACTCATTTTACAATTCGCCCTCTTTTGCACTGCATAAACTATCCACTCTTCTCTGTGAATCTAATTGTACACGCATGATTTTATGTAGACTGTTCCTTTATTGTATTTGTTCCTTCGTTTCTCTTCATTTATATAATGATATTGTTTGTCATTGACCATGTGGGTCTTATTTACAATTGAATCGGAGAAATCACGAACTACCCAAGTTCACATGTACAAACATGTTGATTAGGAATTCGCTCTGCGCGCTTACACCTAGAGTACGTAGCTAGGCCGTGGCGTACTGGCCTACCGAGATCTAACGTTAGAATTTTGCTGAAATGATTGTATTTGTAACGTTAGATCCAACATCACCACGCTTATTAACCTGCAGTGTAGGTTAACCATAAATAGGCCTAACCAGCTAACGTTAGACTCTCTTATTTAATGACACTTCTGACTTAGATCTACACATTAACACTATTCTGGGGAATTATCAAAAATGACCTTTTCCTACCTTTCCGGCCCCATGGCTAGGTTAGTGAAGCCAGACGTACTGACGTAGTCTCAGTGGAACCACCGATGGCAGAGAGACTGTCTGAATGAAAGTCTGAAGCGTTTAAACTTTAAACTTTTACTCTTCTTACGATTTGGGTCTTAAACTTAAAGTTAAACTTGCATTAACGCCTTATTTTATGTTATTGGTAAAATCTGACTAGTTCTACTAAGTCTAGAAAACGTCTCCATCTCTATCACAATCCAGTTTTAGATTGGAAAATCACCATTTAGTTTATTTTTGTATAACGTTAGTTCTTTGAATGCGCTGCGATCAGTAAACGTTACATACGATACGTGAGGCAGCGACAGCTAGCCCTGCGCCCGCCCGCCCGGCGCCCATGCATATCGCATGCATGACACGACGCTTCGCCACGCCAATTGGGCAACGAACGGGGCTGGCCTGCCTAGTATAACGTTAACTAGTTTTCATAAACTTGCTGTCATCATTAGGAAAAAAAATTCAAGAATTACTTACCTAACGTTATGTGTCTTGTTCTTGTCTTAACCTTACTCGTAAACTTATAACAAAATTACTATTTTACAGTCAAATAATGCACCCTAACTTAACTAGGCTAGAGGGGCCCTAGTTGTTGAATCCCTTGCATTATGCATTAATGCAAATAATAATCGCGCGTGTTAATTTTTGCGATCGAAATAATCGGGCATGGTATGGTCGGCTGGTTGCGATATATCGATCGGATAGAATCTAGGAATGAAGGGACCTTCTGGGAAGCGTTTTATGATGAGTTTTTTTTCGGTGATTTTCACCAACAAATTTGCTCTCAGCCAATTAGATGCACGGATTTTAGTAGCTTATAACAGTTGTCAGTGAAAGTCAGTTACAAAACTCTTCATGAAACGCTCCACAGGTTTATTCTATTTGTACATGTCGTTATGATGTATCCACATTTCAAAGCACTGACTCATGAACCGGTAAAAGATTGAACTGCCACTCCGCGCTAGCTGCCACTTTTCACTCAAATATCTGAAAATAAAGAAAGGTCTCTGACTGTTTAAATTTTTCATCGAAATAAATCTGCGCCACATTAGTCATACAGTGTGTCTCAAAAATAATTGTGCAAGTCAAAAGCGCCCTCATAGGTAATGAGGAAACATTTTTGTGACGTCATGCTTACATCACCATCAAGGGCAAAGTCTTGGCTTTCAAATGACGTTTGTTCTGTAAAGTTTGCTTGTTTTAATCTTGAAATTTGTTCAGTTAACAACGAAAAGGTAAAATCACAAATGTGCCACTTTTACTACAGTCAATATAGCATCAGGCCCTCTTCCCGCAAGAGTGACACAGTTGTGATTCCACCGTTTTGTTGTTTAAAAGATATCTCGAGATCAAAACAAGCAAATTGAACAGAATAAACAGCATTTGAAAGTTTAGACTTTGCCCTTGATGTTGACGTAAACATGCGGCACAGCAGTAGTTTCTAACTGTCAAAGAGGGCGCTTTTCACTTGAACAATTTTTTGAGACGTGCATGCTGCAGCATGTCTCAAAAAATTCTGCAAGTAAAAAGCGCCCTCTTCGGCAATTAGAAAATACTCTGGTGACATGATGCTTACACGGAATCAACGTCAAGGGCACAGTCTTAGCTTTCAAATGTCATTTGTTCTGTTCAATTTGCTTGTTTTAATCTCTAGATATGTTGTCATCAGAAAAAGGGTGGAATCACAATTGTGTCACTTTTACTCGGGACTGTAGTAAAAGTGACACAATCGCGATTTTACCCCCTTTTTTATTCAAATCAACATAAGATTACGACAAGCAAAATAAACAAAACTAACGGTATTTAGAAGCTAAGACTATGCACTTCACGTTGACGTAAGCATACGGTCACAAGAGTATTTTCTTATTGCCAAAGAGGGCGGTTTTCACTTGCACAATTCTTTTTGAGACACACTCTACATGGATGACCTTTGGGCTTTTAAGAAACTTACTTTGATCCGGGGATGTCGCTTCTGTTCGTGATAACGCATGTTACATCCTTCGAGAGAAACTTGTCGATTTTTCCGCCCAAACTCTGAAGATCTTTCTCGAGAGTACGAGTTGATCCCTGCACGTCGAGGAAGAAGGTTTTCCCCGACAGTGGTCGTCCACCGGTGGGTTTACGACCACGGTCTCCTATAAACAACAATAAAAACGATATTGTTTTATTTAGTTAGTTGTTGTTGTTGTTGTTATATTTAATATTAGAGTTTTCATTTAATAGTCATAACATAATAAAAATGTCCGCCTTGGAGCTATTTAACATAACAATGTCAGAACTGTGATCCTTGGTATTTGTAACTTGTTTGTCGTGCCAATGCCGGTAACCAGTGTTAGCTCGGTGGTATTGTCGCAGCCGATAGCTGTAGACGACGGTTCGAACCCTGGTTCATTTTTCTGACATGTTTGTTAAAATCATAGATCTGCAGTTTGCGATCTAAAATACAGAGAGAGAACAAATGAAAAATCTAATTACATCGAATTTCACACTCTTGAATAATCCCTTTCATTTAATAATCATATAAAAATGTCCGCCTTGGACTAAACAATGTCAGAACTGTGATCCTTGTATTTGTAACTTGTTTGTCGTGCCAATGCCGGTAACCAGCGTTAGCTCGGTGGTATTGTCGCAGCCCGGATAGCTGCAGACCGACGGTTCGAAACCTGGTTCATTTTTTCTGACATGTTTGTTAAAATTTAGATCTGCAGTTGCGATCTAAAATACAGAGAGAGACAATGAAAAATACTATTACATCGAATTTTCACACTCTCTGAATAATCCCTTTCATTTAATAATCAAATAAAAATGTCCGCCTTGGACTAACATGTCAGAACTGTGATCCTTGGTATTTGTAACTTGTTTTGTCGTGCCAATGCCGGTAACCAGCGTTAGCTCGGTGGTATTGTCGCAGCCCGGATAGCTGTAGACGACGGGTTCGAACCCTGGTTCATTTTTCTGACATGTATGTTAAAATTATAGATCTGCAGTTGCATCTAAATACAGAGAGAGACAAATGAAAAATCTATTACACCACAAATAACTTCTTGTAAAGCTTATAAATACCTTTTACATGTTCCAGACCAGCAGTGTTTTGCATGTCAATATTGATTTTCGTACTGTAAAATTTCTCAGTCTTTTCATCAAAGATTTGTTAATAACTGTTGATACAATTCATGTCTGCTTTTTTCCTCAGTTATATTTAACACTAAATGATCTCTCCCCTCCCGATCAAAGTAATCAATATTTAAATCAAATTCAACCAACAAAGGAAAATGATCAGAAAAAGAGATGTTCATCAACAATACCACAACTAGCCAATAATTTACCCAGAGGATAACAAAAATGATCAATCCTAGAAGTACTATGAGGACCTATAAATGCGTAAGACACTTTTGCAATATTTAGATCAATACAGACTGTCATATAAAAAAAAGCTCCACAAATTCCTTGATTGTTTGAATTGTTTAAAGGTATTTTCAGTCTTTCATTCTGAGACTGTTTTACATGCAAGAATCATTTCAGAACCATTCCCCCTACTTCCATGCAGTCTTACAGGTACTGCTGTCTCGCTTGCTTTGCTCGCTCGCACATAGATAAAGGTCATCAAACCTAAGTGCAAAGCTACTATTATAGTACTTTTATATTAGAGCAAAAGATCGGGAAACACAATTCGTAATAGGCCTAAAATATCACAATAAAGGGCATATGCCAATGTTTAGAAATAGTGGCGAAGACTGACTGCTGTATAAAGTCGAAACTATGTTGAGGCTGGTACAATTTCATAAAGGTCAAATAAGTTTTATTCATTGTGTCCCTGGCTTTAAGGGATTGTGAAGTCGTGATTACCTTAAGATAACAGATATAGAAAATTAAATTTCTTAAATTGCCATGGAAACCATGGATAATTGGGATTTGGATGTATGCAAATTATGGTTAGACGATATCGGGCAGGTAGGTTAGCTTCCTACAACTGCTATAAACTATTTAATCTTCACAAAGATCAATCGCCCAGACGGACATAATAGCAATAGACTGGAAAATGCAATTTGACATAATCACGTAGAAAAAGAAAGGAA